>NW_025557517.1:0-43272 GCF_020424385.1 Procambarus clarkii
ATTTTCTCAATATTGTTTATGTTTCTTTTTACTGTCGATGGTAATTGAAAAAATATATATTTTTATATATAAATATATATTTATATATTCTCCTCTCTGCCATTTAGACTCTCTCCTCTCCGCCATTTAGAGGGGGTCGAAGTATGTAAACAGATTGGGAGTGAAACCCCCAGTCAGGTGCTCTCTGAAAGTCGTGCATGTGGCACCCGCCTCTCTCGGTGCATTAGTGACGGCATCCCGGGCCACTTTATACGTCGCCTCAGCCCACAACCTGGGTTCGAATCCCCTCCACACCATCACCCAGCCTTCCACCCCCCCCCCTGGCCTGTGGTATAGCTCACCTGTAATAGACGGGGTGGATAGTCGGAGCACTGAGTGAGGGTTGGGGGTGGTGGCTAGATGCGGATTGTGGATAGGAATGAGAGAATTGTAAAGAGGGGAAAAATTTAAGAGGGGAAAAAAATGTATCAGAGGGAAAAAGAATGCTGCGCCACCGTTGTTCTGTATATGCCACGGGGGACACAAACACATGAAAAATGTTCTAGATAAAACAAATCCCTTTTACGTTGGACAATCTGCCAGCCTTGCTCTGCGGTGAATGTCCAGCCGCGGCTTTTGTATATTGAAGCTAAGGCCAATATATCGTGACGTCCGGGCATATAGATAGAGACAGACGGCTATAAAGATGGGTGCCCAACTTCAACCCCGACAAATGTGGACAGATAGGCAAAGACAGACAGCTGAAAAGATGGTTGCTAGACTTCACCCCCAGACAAATGCAAAGTGATAAGTACCAGAACAGGAAATGTAAAAACCCGCCCAATTCCAGTTCACAATGAATGGGAGGAAGTTTCTCTCTCTCATTCATTCATTCATATTATATATATATATATATATATATATATATATATATATATATATATATATATATATATATATATATATATATATATATATATATATGACCCAAAGGTTGATATCGATGATTCAAGCTCGAATCTTCTCTATTTTCCTTACATGTTTCTTCACTTGACAAGCGGAAAAATATAACTCCACGCCAGTCAGGGTGTGTAGAGGGTGTGTGTGCCCTCCACACACACACACACCCTTTGAAGGTGTTTATCTGGAGAGTGTGTTGCACCACGCACACACACGTGGCCGCCAGCGCGGATATTATTTCAACACCCGCAATATGTGCCCGCGCTACAGTGCTGCGCCTCGCTCTCTTGATCACACACTCAAATGCAGTGGTTTGCCATGCAGGCTATTTCTGCCGGGGGTGTGGCTGCCTCGGGTATGTCTGCTGCTGCTGGGGGCGTGGTGAGCACGTCTGCTGCTGCTGGTCCTGCTGGGGGCGTGGTGGGCACGTCTGCTGGGGGCGTGGTGGGCACGTCTGCTGCTGCTGGTCCTGCTGGGGGCGTGGTGGGCACGTCTGCTGCTGCTGTTCTGTGTGAAGATCCATCTCCAGGGGTGTCATATCTGATGACAGTGGCCTAAATGGTATATTATCTAAAGAACCCGTCCTCACCTGATGTTGGGGGGCCCTCACACACACACACACACACACACACACACACACACACACACACACACACACACACACACACACACACACACACACACTACAATACCAAGGCCCCCCCCCCAGATACCATAACACAATATCCATACAATGTACCACGAATACAAGACAGCAGTACACCAATACACACCACCAACCCACTAAGAGGAAAAACAAGAAGTGACATCAAATCCATAAACATCGTGCCAAACCGGTTTCGCCCACAGGTTCCACAACAGACGGGTTCTTCGGCTGGATATTGTGATTCGTCAAGCGGAGTAACCCTCCCCCCCCCCCCCCCGCCAAGGTAAACAGATTAGCGGAAGAAAATGGAAGTTCGGGCGGTTGTACTCCCATGCGGCGACAAGTGTGGTGACAGTTACGTTTGAATCGAAGACGCCATTGTTGACATTGTGCCATCTTGCCAGATCTTATCTCCTCCTCCCACCCCCCTCTCTCCCCCATCATGTGGATGTCTAAATCTACATGCGGGCTTAATGAGCCAGCAGCATGTCTTCTAGGCACTTAAAAATGATGTCAACTTTTATGTAGCCTCGTTCATGTCGATATGTTTTCTGAAACTGAATTCTTGTCGATAATTAGGTTTATTTTGTCGGTGGGGCTCGTTATTCAACACGAAGTGAAGCCTAAATTTGCATTTTAAAGTAACCCCCCCCCCTCCCCTCAGGCTATGTGATAATATGTTAGTTATCTTATTATAGCGAACGTGAAGTCCGAGGCAGGAATACAACATAATAGATCTTGTAGATTTATATACAGCGTCCCCAACACCAACACTACTACTAGCATTAGTAACTCAAATGAGTCTAACTGATGTAAGGAAATACATGTATCCTACCCTACGGGAGCCGGTCGGCCGAGCGGACAGCACGCTGGACTTGTGATCCTGTGGTCCCGGGTTCGATCCCAGGCGCCGGCGAGAAACAATGGGCAGAGTTTCTTTCACCCTATGCCCCTGTTACCTAGCAGTAAAATAGGTACCTGGGAGTTAGTCAGCTGTCACGGGCTGCTTCCTGGGGGTGGAGGCCTGGTCGAGGACCGGGCCGCGGGGACACTAAAGCCCCGAAATCATCTTAAGATAACCTCAAGATACACTGAGAGGTCAACAAGTGGAGTGTACGGAAAGCAGAAGCTGTGGAAGCCACCTCCAGCCACAACCTTACTGACCAGATTCGACAAAGAATTCGAACACATCAGAATACTTCAATTATAGCGCCACAGGTACAACAATTAAGGCTGGTAAGCGGGTGGGGGTTCCAGGAGCTAGACCTCACCCGCCCCCCCCCCCCGGTAGGCACTAATAGGTAAGCAGGTGCATCAGCAGAACGTCTCTGTTAAGAGCATAAAAGTCCAGACAAAAAAGTAGCTTTAATTTAAAACTTTCCCCAACTTTCCAACTATGTTTGCTGATGGCAGAACCTACTTTCTGCGAAATCTTTCAACAGCTTCCACATTTTATTTTCAACTACTATAAAGTAGGCTTAAAACTTGGGTCTGGAGAGGCCATTCCGACGTAGGCTTGAGTGCAGTTCCTTAAATACCGACAAGTCTCACTAAGGACTCTTTGTCATTTAAGTAATTCAAATGATTTGCGAAGAGGACTCCAAGCACTGCCGTTGAGCAGCAGCAGCAGCAGCAGCAGGCTGGCTTCTCACGGGGTTGGTGTTCGATTCCCGATGGTCGGGCATTGGACGGGCACCATTCATATTCCGGCCTCCATTTCAATCTCTTATCCTGTTTTCGTATCTCTCCTAAGTCACGTAGGTAGTGTCAATGTTAATAATAAACATGTCCAACACACTAGAAGGGGTCGGACAAAGCGACCAACACACTAGAAGGGGTCGGACAAAGCGACCAACACACTAGAAGGGGTCGGACAAAGCGACCAACACACTAGAAGGTGTCGGACAAAGCGACCAACACACTAGAAGGGGTCGGACAAAGCGACCAACACACTAGAAGGGTCGGACAAAGCGACCAACACACTAGAAGGGTCGGACAAAGCGACCAACACACTAGAAGGGGTCGGACAAAGCGACCAACACACTAGAAGGGGTCGGACAAGGCGACCAACACACTAGAAGGGGTCGGACAAGGCGACCAACACATTAGAAGGGGTCGGACAAGGCGACCAACACACTAGAAGGGGTCGGACAAAGCGACCAACACACTAGAAGGGGTCGGACAAAGCGACCAACACACTAGAAGGGGTCGGACAAAGCGACCAACACACTAGAAGGGGTCGGACAAAGCGACCAACACACTAGAAGGGGTCGGACAAGGCGACCAACACACTAGAAGGGGTCGGACAAAGCGACCAACACACTAGAAGGGGTCGGACAAGGCGACCAACACACTAGAAGGGGTCGGACAAAGCGACCAACACACTAGAAGGGGTCGGACAAGGCGACCAACACACTAGAAGGGGTCGGACAAAGCGACCAACACACTAGAAGGGGTCGGACAAAGCGACCAACACACTAGAAGGGGTCGGACAAAGCGACCAACACACTAGAAGGGGTCGGACAAAGCGACCAACACACTAGAAGGGGTCGGACAAAGCGACCAACACACTAGAAGGGGTCGGACAAAGCGACCAACACACTAGAAGGGGTCGGACAAAGCGACCAACACACTAGAAGGGGTCGGACAAAGCGACCAACACACTAGAAGGGGTCGGACAAAGCGACCAACACACTAGAAGAGGTCGGACAAAGCGACCAACACACTAGAAGGGGTCGGACAAAGCGACCAACACACTAGAAGGGGTCGGACAAAGCGACCAACACACTAGAAGAGGTCGGACAAAGCGACCAACACACTAGAAGGGGTCGGACAAAGCGACCAACACACTAGAAGGGGTCGGACAAAGCGACCAACACACTAGAAGGGGTCGGACAAAGCGACCAACACACTAGAAGAGGTCGGACAAAGCGACCAACACACTAGAAGGGGTCGGACAAAGCGACCAACACACTAGAAGGGGTCGGACAAAGCGACCAACACACTAGAAGGGGTCGGACAAAGCGACTAACACACTAGAAGGGGTCGGACAAAGCGACCAACACACTAGAAGGGGTCGGACAAAGCGACCAACACACTAGAAGGGGTCGGACAAAGCGACCAACACACTAGAAGGGGTCGGACAAAGCGACCAACACACTAGAAGGGGTCGGACAAAGCGACCAACACACTAGAAGGGGTCGGACAAAGCGACCAACACACTAGAAGGGGTCGGACAAAGCGACCAACACACTAGAAGGGGTCGGACAAAGCGACCAACACACTAGGAGTCGGACAAAGAAGGAGGAAGAGGCAATCACTTGCCAAGTCCTGATAATTCACATCTTTATTGACAAAATTAATTACAATTGTGCCTAATCTGAGGAATTCAATTAGCACTTATTGTAATGAGGAGCTGTACTCACCGCCACACAGGTTCATACTCAAGACAACACTCCTGTCATCCTTGACTCATCTGTACTCTGAGATGAGTAGAGAGATGAGTTTGAAATGTTCTCAGAGGGACATTTTAAAAGTAAGTGGGATACCAAGAGCACCTCTCCGAGATTATCGACATACTCCAAGGGCTGGGGGAACTCAATTCCGGTCGATTGACGGCAGGAAAGGCGCTACCCAAGCCCCGAAGCTCGACCCGCTTCCACCCATCCATGCTCCCCCCCCTCCCCCCTCCCCCCCCCCCACACACACACCAGCAAACTGCTAGGTATGTATATGAAAAAGCAAGCAAACATGAAGAGAAATATATAATTACAAACACACACACACATATATGTTGGTCATATGTTCGTATGTTGGCCAGCCTGGCATATGCCGCTGATGTTATCAGCACATATCAAGCGGATAACATCAGCGGCATATGCCAGGCTGGCCAACATACGAACGGCATTCAGAAACTTGTGTAAAGAATCATTCAGAACTTTGTATACCACATATGTCAGGCCAATCCTGGAGTATGCAGCCCCAGCATGGAGTCCATATCTAGTCAAGGATAAGACTAAACTGGAAAAGGTTCAAAGGTTTGCCACCAGACTAGTACCCAAGCTGAGAGGTATGAACTACGAGGAAAGACTACGGAAATTAAACCTCACTTCGCTGGAAGACAGAAGAGTTAAGGGGGGACATGATCACCACATTCAAGATTCTGAAGGGAATTGATAGGGTAGATAAAGACAGGCTATTTAACACAAGGGGAACACGCACAAGAGGACACAGGTGGAAACTGAGTGCCCAAATGAGCCACAGAGATATTAGAAAGAACTTTTTTAGTGTCAGAGTGGTTGACAAATGGAATGCATTAGGAAGTGATGTGGTGGAGGCTGACTCCATACACAGTTTCAAGTGTAGATATGACAGAGTGCCCCCACCTGAATAAACACATTAGAAAACTGGAAAAGATAAAAAAAAATTGCGACGAGGCTCGTCCTACGGTTGCGGGGATGGATTATGAAGAGCGACTGAAGGAACTGAACCTAACTACACTAGAAAAAAAGAGAGGAAGCGGCTAGATATGATAGCAGCATACAAAATACTTATGGAGATTGACAGAGTGGAAATATACAAAATGTTCACAAGGAATACCAACAGAACAAGGGGGACATGGGTGGAAGCTAGAAACTGATACGAGTCATAGAGATGTTAGAAATTTTCTTTAGCGTGAGAGTAGTGGGGAAGTGGAATGCACTAAAGGAGCAGGTTGTGGACGCAAACACTATTCATAGCTATAAAAACTAGATATGATAAGGGAAGTAGGACAAGAGTCATTGCTTTAAACAACAGGGTGCTAGAAAGGCGGGATCCAAGAGCCAACGCCCGATCCTGCAGGCACAAATAGTTGAGTACACACACACACACACACACACACACACACACACACACACACACACACACACACACACACACACACACACACACACACACACACACACACAAAGAAGCGGAGGAACCTGTGTACACCAGTAGACTGACAGTTGAGAGGCGGGTGCAAAGAGCCGCAACTCAACCCCAGCAAGCACACCTAGGTGAAGTCAGTACAAACACACACACACTTTTTGCATGCGTGCCCGTACACCCCAAGGCATTATTCTCTTAACTCTCTCTCTCTCCTCACCAACAGCAAGTTCATCGACTACAAGGGTCATTAAATTACAAACCACGTTGAATGTGCAAAGTCCTATTCCCAGTAATGAGCTTATATGTGTTGCATTCACTCATGTCCTCATTACTGCAACATACGGAACTATCAGGGGTAAAGCGCCAAGCCATTATGACTATATAGCACTTCGAAGGGTCAGGATCAGGATTTTGGGATGGGACGGGGGGAAGGAATGGTGCCCAACCACTTGGACAGTCGGGGATTGAACGTCGACCTCCTTATGTAAAGGAGGAAATGTATATGTTTATCTCTCAGAATGTTTGGTAATATGTTTATTGTTTGTGATGTGTGTCTATGTATGTATTAACACGATGTACTGAACGGGGTGAGAATAGCTTGAGCTACCTCATCCCTTTGTGTGTATTTTACCTCAATAAACTTATTTCAATTTCAATTTCAACTGCACATAATTGTGTAATAACTACACAATCGACTTGAGAATAGTCCAGGACGGACCGAAATGTCGTCGTCCCTTCACCTTCTAGTGTGTAGTCTGGTCAAAAATATACTAAATTAACTCGGACACACTATATAACCTGTCCATATAGAGCCCGCTATACACGTATGTTACCCCCACCCCTTCATTAAAACATCTCCATATATGCAAATACATATTCCTATATGCAAATGATCTAGGGGGAAATTTCACATGTTTACCTCTGCAAAAAACATTATTTTTGGAACATGTAAGATTACCTTCATACATGTTGTGTCGAGGCACTGATGTTCATTGGCATCTATTAACCAATTTACCATCAATTTAGATGCATGCAAGCGATATACGTGTGTATAATCTAGTATATATATATATATATACGCTTTGTAGGCATACATTCGCTTTTGTACTGGTATAAAAGTTGTATATATGAAAGCAGGTATGAACACTTTCTGATGTATATTACACTGCCTGTGTAATGAAGTTGTATACACTCTGTATATTTCGTTTACCAATGTAAACACACTACTCACACAGGCGTGTATGTTTACTCCAAGTATAAACATCATACTGGAGAATGTATGAGCTCCTCCCCCCCTCCCTCCCACCAGAGTGCAAATGTTGCATTCTGCAAAGCAGGAACGTTTGCCAGGCAACATTGCAAAACATTTTGTGGCTGTAGTGTGTCTCACACACACACACACACACACACACACACACACACAAAAGCATCCCTTTTCCCTAATCTACTGTCATCACTCATGTCACTTATCCCTTGACACCCCCTTTTCCAACCTTTCCCTTTTCTCATCATTCCTTCCATTTTCTCATTTCCCCTTTTCCTCTACCCCTCACTTTTTCTGTTTGGATTTCTCTCGCATATTTCAACAATTTCTGTCACTATCTTCCATCTCAGTGACCTTCGTTGCCTCTAGTTCACAGGTTCTTATGTTCTCATGTTCATAAGAACATGTTTTGATGTTCTATTATGCTTAGGTCCAGGAACCATCTTGATAAGAACTGGTTTGGGAACATTGTTGTCGAGTTGTGTAACAAATTAATGGGTTACATATTAGCCGAAGGAACGCTGCTGGATAGTTTCAAGCGTAGCTTAGACATATATGTGAATGAGGTTAGGAGGGTACAAATAGGAGCTGGCTAGTATGGCCCAATAGGAGCTGCCTCGTATGAACCAATAATCTAGTCACTTTAGCTCAAAATTATGCATTCTGTTCAACTATTACTAGAAATTTACTTAAGTGTATCCAAGGATATTATCCAAGTATCCAAATATTACAGTATTTGGTCACCTGATTAGTGCTAAGAGTCCCCGAAAAATATGGCTGACCTCCGACCGCCATCTTGGAAAATGGCGGCCGAAAACCCATCTCCACACCCATCTCTTAAATTATCCAAGTTATCAAAAAACGTTACAAACCAAAAACTATTTTCCTTAACATTTTCTACATGTTTTGTTCCGTCTAAGAAATGTTGTGATATATCTTGCCATTAAGCCAGAAATAATTCAGATTTATTTCATGTTAAAAGACACGTTTTTGAATTTGTGTGTCTATACCCAACACAATTCAACAAATTACATTTTACCTGGTTGATGGGGTTCTGGGAGTTCTTCTACTCCCCAAGCGCCGGCCCGCAGGCCAGGCTTGACTTGTGAGAGCTTGGTCCACCAGGCTGTTGGTTGATACCTGGTTGATGGGGTTCTGGGAGTTCTTCTACTCCCCAAGCGCCGGCCCGCAGGCCAGGCTTGACTTGTGAGAGTTTGGTCCACCAGGCTGTTGGTTGATACCTGGTTGATGGGGTTCTGGGATTTCTACTACTCCCCAAGCCCGGCCTGCCTTGTGAGAGCTTGGTCCACCAGGCTGTTGCTTGGAGCGGCCCGCAGGCTCCACACTGGGAAGCTAATGGGATTTATTTATTTTTTTGGGTTATTCCATATCTCGAAGTGAAACAGAAATATGGAAAGGAAGAGAATTAAAACAAAACAAAACACAGAGGAAGAATTGTGTTTTGCGGAGTGACTAAGGGGAAGAGCGGGGTTGTCAGGAGTGACTAAGGGGAAGAGCGGGGTTGTCAGGAGTGACTAAGGGGAAGAGCGGGGTTGTCAGGAGTGACTAAGGGGAAGAGCGGGGTTGTCAGGAGTGACTAAGGGGAAGAGCGGGGTTGTCAGGAAAGGATTAAATAGACTTACTGAATCAAGGTAAGAAAAGAGAAGATGGTTTGCCAGAAGTTTGTTAACCTTTAAGACATTCAAGGTTACGTGACATCTGGGGGACGGGTGTACACAACTGGGGGGGGGGGGGGTGACAGGTGTACACACCTGCAGACGGAATGCAAGTGTTTAACAATAGTTCCTCAAACCCCCCCCCCCTTAAAAAAAAAAGAGGAGACAAGTGCCGCAGAACTTATTTTTTTTTTTGGTATGGGCCAAATATATTTGTATGGGCCAAATATATTTGTATGGGCCAAATATATTTGTATGGGCCAAATATATTTGTATGGGCCAAATATATTTGTATGGGCCAAATATATTTGTATGGGCCAAATATATTTGTATGGGCCAAATATATTTGTATGGGCCAAATATATTTGTATGGGCCAAATATATTTGTATGGGCCAAATATATTTGTATGGGCCAAATATATTTGTATGGGCCAAATATATTTGTATGGGCCAAATATATTTGTATGGGTCAAATATATTTGTATGGGCCAAATATATTTGTATGGGCCAAATATATTTGTATGGGCCAAATATATTTGTATGGGCCAAATATATTTGTATGGGCCAAATATATTTGTATGGGCCAAATATATTTGTATGGGCCAAATATATTTGTATGGGCCAAATATAGGCCTCCTGCATTTTGCCTTTTCTCCTATGTTCTTGTTTGCTTCTCTCGCTTCCTTATATCTCCTGTCCCTTCCTATTCTGCTTCATCCCCCTCCTTCCATACAACCTTCTCCAGTCCCTATCTTTCACTCCTTGTCCCCATTACTCTTTTTCACTTCTCTCCCACATCCTCCGCCCTTTCCCCTCCTTCCCTTCCCTTAACCTCACTTCTCCCCTATCCCAACCCTCGCCTCTGAGACTGAACAACTGGGCAAGCACGACACAAACCGAGCTATTGGGTATTTATCTAGCCACTGAGTACCTTAAGCTCTAATGGTGGTGGAGTGATATTCTGTGACTCTAAAAGTGCTCTGCAGTCCTTAAATAACCCATCACAATGTATGTCTGAAGTAGCTTGTAATATTAAATGGAATGTAATTTTTGCCAATGATAATAACTCTTGTATAAAATTTGTGTGGCTCCCATCCCATATTGGAGTTGGAAAACATGACTTTGTAGATCGATTGGCCAATGAGGCTTGCAGGAAAGAACATACTGATTATGACTTTGGACTATCTAATGCAATTATTAGAAACATACAAGTTAAAGAAATTACTTCAGATTTAGAAGAACTAAGAAATGCCCAGACCTAAAGCTGCAGTATTAAAAGTTATGACAAGTTTTGTAATAATAGGTATTTGTATGATCATAACTGGACCAGGCAATGTGATGTAGTCATTGGGGTAATTCGCCTTGGCTATAGACACATCTGGCAGGTTAGTGAGGCTGAGCCACTACCAGAATACTCAGATTGTAAACTCTGTGATAAACCTTTAATGCATTCACTAGAATACTATATTGTTGAATGTGAAACCGTAAAGGACTTTAGACCTCCTGGCCTCTTGTACCACCAATTGTGTAACTTTTATTGACTCAGGTGTTCTGGACGACATCCTAACAATATATCCAAAATTTGCTTGTCCATTTTAAAGAATGAAGAACAATTTTATTTATATTATTTTTTTGCTGCATCCCTTATGAACCATACCTGCCCTTGTGTGGCAGTGCATAATAAAAAAAATTATTTACATATTTATATATTAAAACATTGATTGTAACCATGATATATATATGTGCTCCAGCCTACAGTTTAGACCTATTGTCTTGTGTATGACCCTCTGTCCTGCGTGACAGTGAATACCAGCATTATCCTCACTTTAATAAGACTAATTGAATTCCTCAGATTAGGCAAATCTGTAATTAAATTGTTAAAAAAAAGATGTTAATAATAATAATAATCCCTCTCCCGTCTCTCCCAGAGCTCTACAGTACCTGGCAAAGGCTCACAGCCTCACCCAGCAGCACTCCGGAGTCGAGGCTTCTGTTCTCCGCCTCTTGTCCTTCACCATGGCTCGTTAATATGAGAAGAACTAGGGGGAAAAAGAAGAAATAGGGGAGAGGGGAATAGAGGAAGGGGGGAAAATCGAAGGAAGATGGATGAGGAAGGGGAGGTAGGCGGCCTGTCCGCTTTGCTGACACGATTTTCGTACGTTTGGTCGCCAAGTTCTTATTCCCCAAGGTGAGAGAGTGTGTGCGTTAGATTTTCAAAGGTATTTCAGCATATGTGGGCGTGCCAAGATGCACGCCCCGGTGTGCAGGCATTCGTGATGCCAATGCACGTGCACCGCCAGAAGGAAAGGGGGTCAGAGAGAATGGGTCAAAAAGAAGAAGAAGGGAATGGAGGAGAGACAGACGGCGGCCATGACGTGTTTAGGGACCTGGAAGCTAAATATTTACCCAGCTGCAGTAGGCGACATCTTTCCCTCCCTTCTCTCTCTCTCTCTCTCTCTCTCTCTCTCTCTCTCTCTCTCTCTCTCTCTCTCTCTCCTCCCCACCACCTCCACCATCCCTAACATATCCCCCCCCACCCAGCCATACCCCCTCCCTCACACCACCCCATGCCTGTGATCCACCTGAGACGGTTTTAATGTCAGTGGGGATCTTTTCCGCCTCTTGGTGTGGGGGCCGCTGGAAAAACATGCCTGGAATATAGAGTGAGGCTGAGAGTGGTGCTGAGGTGAGAGGGGAGTTGGGGGAGGGGAAAGGGGGGAGAGTTGGGGGAAAGGGGAGAGTTGGGGAAGGGAAGAACGAGAAGAAGAGTGGGGGAGGAGGGGTAAAGTCAGGTAATACAGGGTAATATGAGTCAAATATTCAGAGCTGGTGATGGAATGAAGAGGATTAATTACCAAGGAAGAGAGGAGAGAGAGAGAGAGAGAGAGAGAGAGAGAGAGAGAGAGAGAGAGAGAGAGAGAGAGAGAGAGAGAGAGAGAACGAACGCAAGTAGGAACAGCGGTCAGCGGAATGAGACATGATAGGTATAATTTGGTCCCCATCTGGGACCCTCTTTGGATCTTTGAGAGATATTGTTTCTTATCGTGTTATACACAGGTCTGAGTCGTCTACCTTATGGCCAGAGCAAAAATAAATGGCTTCATGGGGGGGGGGATAATGGGTACGTTTGGTTGCCCATTGATGCTCCATTTGAAGCTACCTTTTAAATGAATTCGGATTCAGTTTAAATTCCATCTGTGTTCTCTTGGGATACATTCCAATTTGACTTCAATAAAATCTTTCTTAGTTCCAACTGTACACCCAAACATTTCGTTCACACACACACACACACACACACACACACACACACACACACACACACACACACACACACACACACACACACAATGGAATGCATTAGGCAGTGATGTGGTGGAGGCTGACTCCATACACAGTTTCAAGTGTAGATATGATAGAGCCCAATAGGCTCAGGAACCTGTACACCAGTTGATTGACGGTTGAGAGGCGGGACCAAAGAGCCAGAGCTCAACCCCAGCAAACATAAATAGGTGAGTACAACCACCTATTCAACGATCCTGCTGAGATTATGAGAGGGAAAATTCTGCCTATCGTGTGTATTTATATGAGAACAGTAATCAGGAAGCCTGAATGAAAATAGGCACAAGAAGCCTAAACGCTAGGAAAGGGGGGGGGGCATCCCCCCCCCTCAGAAAAAAAACACGTCAATTGTAAGTGGAAGTGAAAAATACTGAAAAAACTCAGAATTGTGAGAGAGAAGAGATGAGGAAACATTTTGAAGATTACGCCACTCAACAGCCACTCACCTACTGTGTCCAGCAGAGCGAGAGCAAGGTAACTGAACAGTTTACTGTAACGACAGAAGCGGCAAGTGTAACTAGATCACGCAGTAGCAGGGATCTAGACCAGTAATCACCGTAAACTGACGATAGAGGAGGAAAATTGGTTTGTTAGAGAAGGTGACGAGGATAAGTGAGAAGCGGAAAAGAAATGGAGAACATGATCCTAGAATTCAAAACCAGAATTAAACAAAATAAAGGAACTAGACCAAAAACTGCAGGATAATATAACAAGTGATTGAAGTTTACTATGAAGAACAAATTTAGGAAGATGAAGAAAGGGGTGAAAAGGCATATGCATGGTTAGATAAGAGAATGTTAGATAAGAGAATAAGTGTACTAGGAGGAAACAGTGAGAGGGAGGGAGAGGCAGGATTAGCGGGTGAGGGAGAGGCAGGATTAGTGGATGAGGGAAAGGCAGGATTAAGAGAGAGTAGGGGAGAGAGAGAGATAGGCAGAACCAAAGAGTAACAGAGTAGCAAATTGTCAGGAGAAGAAGACGAGATTAGATTAAGAAAATTTGGAGGATCAATCTCAAGAAAACTGATTTACTATGGAATAATGCAAGGAATACAATGAGCAACGGGCAAGGGAAAATATACATATACACAGTTATTAACGCAACAATGAAACAGAGCGAATGAAAGCCAGGATAAAAGGCCCTCAAAGAGGAAACGGACAATTGTAATCGGAAAGATTACTTGAGGCAGAGGCGGCATCAAAACATGTTAGGCTACAAATTGAAAAAGATTAGTCATAGTGAATCACCACGTGACAATACTACGGAAAAAGGGAGGGGGATATATACAGAAAATGATAAGGAAATGTGCGAGGTACTGCAAGACAGTTTCTATGTTGTTTACAACCATGCTAAGCAGCTCCCAGTGTTGGAAGAGATGACCACAGTCATGAGAGACACACTCAAACACTGAGGTGACAGCAGAGGTGGTAACGGAGCAACTAGCATCACTCGACGACACTGAAGCAGTTGGACCAGACAAAGTATCACTGCGGATATTAAAAGATACAGCACAGGCCCTCAGCGTACCTCTGCCACTGATTTTCAATGAGTCACTTAGGAAGGGAGAGTTGCCCAACTGCTGGAAGAAGGTAAATGTGGTACCAATTTCCATGAAATTAGGGGAAAGAAGTGGCACTCAACTACAGACCAGTGTCACTGGCAACCATCCTCTGCAAAGTACTTGTTAGAATAATCAGGCTATGACTAGTAACTCAAATAGAATTAGTTATGTAAACAAACACCAACATGGCTTTAGGGAAGGGAAATCGTGCCTAATGAACCAATTGGAGTAACTAAGAGGAATACAGCAGGACATAGAAGGATGGGCAGATTGTATATTTCTGGACTGCCAAAAAGCCTTAGACATAGTACCTCAACAAGCGATTACTATACAAACTTGAGAGGCTGGCAGAAAAGCCCTAACATGGGTAAGGAACTACCTAACAGGCAGGAGCCAGAGAGTAACGATGAGAGGCGAGAAATCGGACTGGCAAACAGAAACCATTGGAGTACCTCAAGGAGCGGTGTTGGGACCAATACTATTTCTCAAATATGCAAATGACCTCTCTACTAATGACCTGTCGACACAAGTTCAGTCGATGTTTGCAGATGATGCAAAATTAATGAGAAGAGTCGTGACATATGAGGACTGTAGAATTCCCCAAGAGGACTTGAAAAAATTTAAGAGATGGTCTGAGAAATGGCTACTGGAGTTCAATATGAGCAAGTGTAAAGTGATGGAAATTGGGAACATGTAACAAGGAGACCAAATAGATAGTACACAATGAAGGAAAACTTCCTCCCTGTATCAACAAGAGAAAAAAAGACCTGAGAGAGGACATCACACCAAACTTAACTCCTGAGGCTCATATGAAAGGATAACATCAGCAACGTATTCTTACGCACTCTTCGCTGGCAAAAGTTAAAACATCATTCTGGAACCTAAATAAGAAGCCAATCAGATCACCTTATGTTAGACTAATGTGAGACCAGTCTTAGAGTATGCTGCTCCATCGTGGAGCCTGTACCTAAAGAAACATATAAGGAAAATAGAAAAAAGTTCAGAAGTTTGTGACGAGGCTCGTCCCAGATATGCGAGGGATGAGGTATGAAGGGAGACTGAAGGAACTAGACCTGACGAAGGTAGAAAAAGGAGAGAGACAAGAGATATGATAGAGATGTATAAAATACTCAGGGGGATTCATAGAGTGGAAAAGAGGAAATAATCACACTAAATACCAAAAGAACAGAGGGACACGGGTGGAAGCCTGATATTCAGACGAGTCATAGAGATGCTCGAAAGTTTTCATTTAGCGTAAAAGTAGTGGGAAAATGGAATTAACTAAAGGAGCAGGTTGTATAAGCAAACGCCATTCATAATCTTAAAAGATATAATATGTAAGTCATTGCATTCGACGAGCGGCGGCTAGAAAGGCGGGGGTCCAAGAGCTAATGTTCGATCCTGCAGATGAGTATATACAAACAATCTCCAGAGATAGTCTGAGAAATGGCTACTAGACTTTAACCCTGACACATGCAAGGTTATGATAGGAGATTGAGCAAGAAGACCTTACACACAGTACAGGATGAAGGGAAGACAACTCTCCACCTTCTGAACAAGAGGAAGACTTAGGAGGGAACATAACTGGAGATCCATCACCAGAGACACACACACACACCAGCAGGATAACGAGGGCAGCACTTGCCACACTGACAAACCTTCGGTTATCCTTCACCAACTGGCACAAAGATCCCTTCCGAGCCCTGTATATACAACCTATGTGAGACCTCTTACTGAGTATGCTGCCCCGGCCTGGAACCCCCTACCTTAAGAAGCACAAAACTAAACTAGAAAAGGTCCAAAAATATGCAACAAGGCTCAGTCTTGAGCTACTGGGTACTGAGTAGTGAAGAAAGACTGAGGGAACTGAACCTTACTACACCGTAGGAAGGAAGGAAATGGGCAGACTTGATAACAACGTTCAAGATACTAAGGAGGAGGACCACAAGAACGAGAGGACATAATTGGAAACCGGAGAGACAGAGGAGTTACAGAGGCGCCTCTACAGCTAAGAGACGTAAATAAGAGGAACGGACTACTGTAGAGGAGGAAGTTGTTGAAGCCAATTCCAGACACAACTTTAAATGTTCTTAGGATAATTAAAACGAGTGAAGAGAATCACTGCATTGAACCCATGATGGTTGAGAGGCGGGGCTGAAGAGCCGATGCTCGACCACTGCAAGCACAACTAGGTGAGTACACACACACACGCACGCACATGCACACACATGTGCGTGTGTGTGTGCGCATAGATAGATATTAGAAAGAACTTTTTTTAGTGTCAGAGTGGTTGACAAATGGAATGCATTAGGAAGTGATGTGGTGGAGGCTGACTCCATACACAGTTTCAAATGTAGATATGATAGAGCCCAATAGGCTCAGGAACCTGTACACCAGTTGATTGACGGTTGAGAGGCGGGACCAAAGAGCCGAAGCTCAACCCCAGTGCAAACACAACTAGATGAGTACACACACACACACACAGTCACCCATTACAACCTTCATTGCATCCATCCCGGGACCTCAGCAGGAGCCCTATCCGGCCCCATCCGGCCTCATCCGGCCCTGAGGAACACCACACACACACAAACTGAGAACGTGGCCCATCATCCGGCCCCCCCCCCCCACCCCCCCAATACCCAAACTAGGTCACCACCCACACTACATCAACAATCTCTCAAAACACGATAATGACATCCGGCATTCAGCTTTGTTTCCATCCGGCAAAAATGGGCTCACAGAGAGAAAACCAATTAAACTATCAAGTCTCCGGCTTTGTACTGAAGCGAACGCCACGACAAAAAACGGGGAACTAATCAAGGCATTTTACTAACCTCTTCTGCATTAATATCAACGTGTGTTCTGCGGGCTTTAACCTCCGGCTAATTTAGCGTCTCTCGCAGACCAAACGAAAAATGGGGGATCGTCCGGAGAAACATTCAAATGGGGAAAAACGGATTAAGATTTAATTGGGCGAAATTGGACAGTAAATGAAAATTGGAAAACGGAAAAATAAAAGAGAGAGAGAGAGAGAGAGAGAGAGAGAGAGAGAGAGAGAGAGAGAGAGAGAGAGAGAGAGAGAGAGAGAGAGAGAGAGAGAGAGAGAGAGAGAGAGAGAATATGAGAATTCAAAGAAAATGAGAAACTCTCACGCCAGAGATGTTTCAAATTCAAATTTTAAAGTATACAATTCTTCAGGGGGGAAAGATAATACAAAAGATAAAGATAAATAATACAAAAGATAAAGGGGAAAGATAATATAAAATTCAACAGTGTCAATAAATTAATGATTAAGAATCTACTCGTCATATCTACCTACCAAAAATCTACTTGGATGACTCCCTTCTACATATCTACACTTGCCAATCCGGTGAATCTTTTGTAAAAGTAATAGAACCAGGAGCATATAAGACTCTTTACAATTCTGATTTTCACAAACACAATGCCAGAACAAACACAATGCTAGAACAAACACAATGCTAATGCTGTATTTGTCGAAGATGTTAATTCATTCAGCATTATGAAGCTGATTGTTGATAATGCTGACTGGTATAATTCTATGTTATACTGCGAAAGTATATATATATATATATATATATATATGTCGTACCTAGTAGCCAGAACGCACTTCTCAGCCTACTATGCAAGGCCCGATTTGCCTAATAAGTCAAGTTTTCCTGAATTAATATATTTTCTCTATTTTTTTCTTATGAAATGATAAAGCTACCCATTTCCTTATGTATGAGGTCAATTTTATTTTATTGGAGTTAAATTTAACGTAGATATATGACCGAACCTAACCAACCCCACCTAACCTAACCTAACCTATCTCTATAGGTTAGGCTGGGTTAGGTAGCCGAAAAAGTTAGGTTAGGTTAGGTTAGGTAGGTTAGGTAGTCGAAAAATAATTAATTCATGAAAACTTGGCTTATTAGGCAAATCGGGCCTTGCATAGTAGGCTGAGAAGTGCGTTCTGGCTACTAGGTACGACATATATATATATATATATATATATATATATATATATATATATATATATATATATATATATATATATATATATATATTCCTGTATGTATATAATCAACGTATGATTATTCCACCTTAATAGTGGAACAATGGGTAATCATGTGATTATAAAATTGATTAATAGTGTTTTGAAAGAGATGGTTTTATAGATAAGAATAGGGTCATGAGATGTAAGGTCCCATTAATTAGGTCAATTTAACTGACTCTCCCCCAGGATGCAACCCACAACAGTTGCCTAACTCGCGTGTACCTACTTACAGCGAGGCGAACCGAGGCATCTCGTGCAAAGAAACGAGCCCAAACGCCTCGACGCCTTACCCGGGAATCGAACCAGGGATCCATCGGTTGTGAGCCGACTGGGCTGCAATTGTGGTTTTTGATGATTACTGGTTTGTATGAATCCCAGTCATTCACTCACTCACTCACTCACTCACTCACTCACTCACTCACTCACACTTCCTTCCATCTCTAATCCACCTCCAGACCACATCATCTGCTATGTCTTCATTTTCTTTCTCCCATTTTCGTGTTTTTCCCCCTTTTTCCATTCCCAAGCATTTTCACTACACCCTCCCTCCATCTCTCACTCCCTCCTTCCATCTCTCACTCACTCCCTCCCTCCCTCCCTCCCTCCCTCTCTCAACCCCTCCATCTCTCTCTCCCCTCACAAAACACTCGTCTCCTCGTCAAATCACCTGGGAAATGAGAAGCAGTTAGTGGTTATTTACGTAAACATTCCCCCTCCCTCCCCCCCTCCTGTAAATCGTTTACAAAGGCCCCTCGCACAGTCTCATCATTAGCTCAGCCTTTGAAGTAGTAGTTTTGCTGCTACATTTAAAGTCCCCCCCCCTCCCCACCCCCGAAAAAAGGCTTATTCACTCACCCTTCTTTGAGAGATGAACTCGAGGGATTTTTTATGCTTGTAAGTCTTTAGTTTAAGCTTGTGTCGTTAATTTGTATGCTTGTTAAGCTTTATTGTGTCTTCAATTGTTACGCTTATAATGCTTTAGCTTTGTGGCTTTATGTGTTATGCTTGAAAAGCTTTAATTGTTCTGTTTGTAAATCTTGATCGTGTCTTCAGTTGTTACTTAACAGCTTTAACTGTCTTTGTTATTTTTGTAAAGCTTTAAGTCTTTAATTGCTACTGTTGTAAAGTTCTCAGCATATGTTTAACAGTTATTCTTTTATAATTAATAATTCTTTAATTACCTTTAATTAATTCAATTTAATTTTTAATTAATTAATTACCTTTAATAATTATTCTTGTAAAACGCTGATCGTGACTCTTCAGCTGTTAGGCTTATTAAGCTTTAAATTGTCCCCTTCGTTTAAGAACATAAGAACATAGGAACAAAGGCAACTGCAGAAGGCCTATTGGCCCATACGAGGCAGCTCCTATTTATAACCACCCAATCCCACTCATATACTTGTCCAACCCGCGCTTGAAACAATCGAGGAACACCACCTCCACCACGTTACGCGGTAATTGGTTCCACAAATCAACAACCCTGTTACTGAACCAGTATTTACCCAAGTCTTTCCTAAATCTAAACTTATCCAATTTATACCCATTGTTTCGTGTTCTGTCTTGTGTTGATACTTTTAATACCCTATTAATATCCCCTTTGTTATGTCTATTCACTCACTTGTAATCCTCTATCATGTCACCCCTAACTCTTCGCCTTTCCCGTGAATGCAACTTAAGCTTTGTTAATCTTTCTTCATATGAAAGATTTCTAATTTGGGGAATTAACTTAGTCATCCTACGCTGGACACGTTCAAGTGAATTTATATCCATTCTATAATATGGCGACCAAAACTGAACTGCATAATCTAAATGGGGCCTAACTAGAGCAAGATATAGCTTGAGAACCACACCAGGTGTCTTGTTACTAACGCTGCGATTAATAAATCCAAGTGTCCGATTTGCCTTATTACAAACATTTATGCATTGATCCTTTTGTTTTAAATTCTTGCTAATCATAACTCCCAGATCCCTTTCGCAATTCGACTTCGCAATCTCAACACCATCTAGCTCGTATCTTGTAACCCTATCATCATTACCTAACCTCAGAACTTTACATTTATCAGCATTAAACTGCATCTGCCAATCCTTCGACCATTTCAAAACCCTATCTAGATCAACTTGAAGTGATAGTGAGTCCTCCTCCGAATTAATTTCCCTACCGATTTTCGTATCATCGGCAAATTTGCAAATGTTGCTACTCAAACCTGAATCTAAATCATTTTTATATATTATAAACAACAGAGGTCCCAGGACAGAGCCCTGAGGCACCCCACTTACAACATTTTCCCACTCTGACTTGACTCCATTTATACTAACTCTCTGTTTCCTTTGGTATAGCCATGCCCTAATCCAGCTTAATATAGCACCCCCAATACCATGAGACTCTAACTTTTTAATCAGTCTTTCATGTGGCACTGTATCAAAAGCTTTGCTAAAGTCAAGGTACACAACATCGCAATCCTTACCACTATCAACTGCCTCAACAATGCTAGAATAAAAAGATAACAAATTTGTTAAACATGAACGGCCATCTATAAAACCATGTTGCGACTCAATTATTAATTTATGTTTTTCAAGATGAAGACGAATTTTATTTGCTATTATAGATTCGAGTAACTTTCCCACAATATACGTTAGGCTAATTGGTCGATAGTTAGACGCAAGTGATCTATCTCCTTTCTTAAAAACTGGTATCACATTAGCAACTTTCCAAAACTCTGGCACTCTGGTTGACTCTAGTGATTTATTAAATATGGTTGACAGTGGGTCACAAAGCTCCTCTTTGCATTCTTTAAGCACCCTGGCAAACACTTCATCCGGCCCTGGGGATTTGTTTGGTTTGAGTTTTACTATTTGTTTAAGAACATCCTCCCTGGTAACTGTTAAACTCGTCAACCTGTCCTCGTCCCCACCCACATAGACTTGTTCGGCTGAAGGCATATTGTTAAGTTCCTCTTTAGTAAATACAGATACAAAATATTTATTAAAAATACTACTCATCTCTTCATCACTATCTGTTATTTGACCTGTCTCAGTTTTTAATGGACCTATCCTTTCCCTAGTCTTAGTACGATATAACTGAAAAACCCTTTAGGATTTGTCTTTGCTTGCCCTGCCATGCGAGCTTCATAGTTTCTTTTTGCTTTCCTTATCTCTTTTTTAACATTTCTAACCAGTTGTACGAATTCCTGTTCTAAAGTGACCTCCCCATTTTTAATCCTTTGAGAGTTTACTCAAGAGTGTTTTAAAACTTGAACTTTGATGTCTTTTCCACAACTGACTTTTTGTTAAAAATGTTATTTTTGCTTGTTAATTTTTTGTAAGTGTTCTTCCGTGTTTCCTCACTTTCCAACTCAAGCTTTCTTCACCTCATTATTTTATTGTATATTCGCGAGTCTGATGTTGTTGTGAGGTGTTGTTGTTGTTGTTGTTGTTGTTGTTGTATGACCTTCCTTGAGTCGAGGGACTCCTGGCTGCATACACAAGAACATGGCTGGAAGATGCAGGCAGGTAGGTTAGGTAGGTAGGTTAGGTAGGTTAGGTAGGTAGGGTAGGTAGGTTAGGTAGGTAGGTTAGGTAGGTGGGCAGGCAGGTAGGTAGGTAGGTTAGGTAGGTAGGTTAGGTAGGTAGGCAGGTAGGTAGGTAGGTAGGTTAGGTAGGTAGGTAGGTAGGTAGGTAGGTTAGGTAGGTAGGTTAGGTAGGTAGGCAGGTAGGTAGGTTAGGCAGGTAGGTTAGGTAGGTTAGGTAGGTAGGTAGGTGGGTAGGTAGGTAGGTAGGTTAGGTAGGTAGGTAGGTAGGTAGGTGGGTAGGTAGGTTAGGCAGGTAGGTTAGGTAGGTAGGTAGGTAGGTAGGCAGGTAGGTAGGTTAGGTAGGTTAGGTAGGTAGGTAGGTTAGGTTGGTTAGGTAGGTAGGTTAGGTAGGTTAGGTAGGTAGGTAGGTTAGGTAGGTAGGTAGGTTAGGTAGGTAGGTAGGTAGGCAGGTAGGTAGGTTAGGTAGGTAGGTAGGTTAGGTAGGTAGGTAGGTTAGGTAGGTAGGTAGGTAGGCAGGTAGGTAGGTAGGTTAGGTAGGTAGGTAGGTTAGGTAGGTAGGTAGGTAGGCAGGTAGGTAGGTTAGGTAGGTTAGGTAGGTAGGTAGGTTAGGTAGGTAGGTAGGTAGGTAGGTAGGTAGGTTAGGTAGGTAGGTAGGTTAGGTAGGTAGGTAGGTAGGTTAGGTAGGTAGGTTAGGTAGGTAGGTAGGTAGGTTAGGTAGGTAGGTAGGTAGGTTAGGTAGGTTAGGTAGGTAGGTTAGGTAGGTAGGTAGGTAGGTAGGTAGGTTAGGTATGTAGGTAGATAGGCAGGTAGGTTAGGTAGGTAGGTAGGTAGGTAGGTAGGTAGGTAGGTAGGTAGGTAGGTAGGTAGGTAGGTTAGGTAGGTAGGTAGGTAGGCAGGTAGGTAGGTAGGTAGGTTAGGTAGGTAGGTAGGTAGGCAGGTAGGTAGGTAGGTAGGTAGGCAGGTAGGTTAGGTAGGTAGGCAGGTAGGTAGGTAGGTAGGTAGGTAGGTAGGTAGGTAGGTAGGTAGGTTAGGTAGGTAGGTAGGTAGGCAGGTAGGTAGGTAGGTAGGCAGGTAGGTAGGTAGGTAGGCAGGTAGGTAGGTAGGTAGGTAGGTTAGGTAGGTAGGTAGGCAGGTAGGTAGGTTAGGTAGGCAGGTAGGTAGGTTAGGTAGGTAGGTAGGTAGGTTAGGTAGGTAGGTAGGTTAGGTAGGTAGGTAGGTAGGTAGGTAGGTAGGCAGGTAGGTAGGTTAGGTAGGTAGGTAGGTAGGTTAGGTAGGTAGGTAGGTAGGTTAGGTAGGTAGGTAGGTTAGGTAGGTAGGTAGGTTAGGTAGGTAGGTAGGTAGGTTAGGTAGGTAGGTAGGTAGGTTAGGTAGGTAGGTAGGTTAGGTAGGTAGGTAGGTTAGGTAGGTAGGTAGGTTAGGTAGGTAGGTAGGTAGGCAGGTAGGTAGGTTAGGTAGGTAGGTAGGTAGGTTAGGTAGGCAGGTAGGTAGGTTAGGTAGGTAGGTAGGTTAGGTAGGTAGGTAGGTAGGTAGGTTAGGTAGGTAGGTAGGCAGGTAGGTAGGTTAGGTAGGCAGGTAGGTAGGTTAGGTAGGTAGGTTAGGTAGGTAGGTTAGGTAGGTAGGTTAGGTAGGCAGGTAGGTAGGTTAGGTAGGTAGGTAGGTAGGTTAGGTAGGTAGGTAGGTAGGCAGGTAGGTAGGTTAGGTAGGCAGGTAGGTAGGTTAGGTAGGTAGGTAGGTTAGGTAGGCAGGTAGGTAGGTTAGGTAGGTAGGTTAGGTAGGCAGGTAGGTAGGTTAGGTAGGTAGGTAGGTAGGTTAGGTAGGTAGGTAGGCAGGCAGGTAGGTAGGTATGTAGGCAGGTAGGTAGGTATGTAGGTAGGCAGGTAGGTTAGGTAGGTAGGTTAGGTAGGCAGGTAGGTAGGTTACGTAGGTAGGTAGGCAGGCAGGTAGGTAGGTAGGTAGGTTAGGTAGGTTAGGTAGGCAGGTAGGTAGGTTACGTAGGTAGGTAGGCAGGCAGGTAGGTAGGTAGGTAGGCAGGTAGGTAGGTTAGGTAGGTAGGTAGGTAGGCAGGTAGGTAGGTTAGGTAGGCAGGTAGGTAGGTTAGGTAGGCAGGTAGGTAGGTTAGGTAGGTAGGTTAGGTAGGCAGGTAGGTAGGTTAGGTAGGCAGGTAGGTAGGTTAGGTAGGTAGGTTAGGTAGGTTAGGTAGGTAGGCAGGTAGGTAGGTAGGTAGGTAGGTTAGGTAGGTTAGGTAGGTAGGCAGGTAGGTAGGTTAGGTAGGCAGGTAGGTAGGTTAGGTAGGTAGGTTAGGTAGGTTAGGTAGGTAGGCAGGTAGGTAGGTAGGTAGGTTAGGTAGGTAGGTTAGGTAGGCAGGTAGGTAGGTTAGGTAGGCAGGTAGGTAGGTTAGGTAGGTAGGTTAGGTAGGTAGGCAGGTAGGTAGGTTAGGTAGGTAGGTAGGTAGGTAGGCAGGTAGGTAGGTAGGTTAGGTAGGTTAGGTAGGTAGGTAGGCAGGTAGGTAGGCAGGCAGGTAGGTAGGTAGGCAGGTAGGTAGGTTAGGTAGGTAGGTTAGGTAGGTTAGGTAGGTAGGTAGGTAGGTAGGCAGGTAGGTAGGTTAGGTAGGTAGGTAGGTAGGCAGGTAGGTAGGTAGGCAGGTAGGTAGGTTAGGTAGGTAGGTAGGTTAGGTAGGTAGGTAGGTAGGTAGGCAGGCAGGTAGGTAGGTTAGGTAGGTAGGTTAGGTAGGTAGGCAGGTAGGTAGGTTAGGTAGGTAGGTTAGGTAGGTAGGTAGGCAGGTAGGTAGGTTAGGTAGGTAGGTTAGGTAGGTTAGGTAGGTAGGTAGGTAGGCAGGTAGGTAGGTTAGGTAGGTAGGTTAGGTAGGTAGGTAGGCAGGTAGGTAGGTAGGTTAGGTAGGTAGGTAGGTAGGTAGGTAGGTAGGCAGGTAGGTAGGTTAGGTAGGTTAGGTAGGTAGGCAGGTAGGTAGGTTAGGTAGGTTAGGTAGGTAAGGTAGGTAGGTAGGTAGGCAGATAGGTAGGTTAGGTAGGTAGGTTAGGTAGGTAGGTTAGGTAGGTAGGTAGGTAGGTAGGTTAGGTAGGTAGGTAGGCAGGTAGGTAGGCAGGTAGGCAAGCAAGCATGCAGGCAGGCAGGCAGTCAGGTACCCGTGTGAAGTGCCAGGCGGAGGGTGTCCCTAGCGACAGGCACTCTCTGGCACTATCAGAGTGACTCCTCCACTTCTCTCTTCCACCTCCCCCCTAACGAAATCTAACAAACCCCTCCCCCTATAATCTACCACCTCACCCCCCCTCTCCTGTAGCCATTAACAAAAGTCCCTAGAGAACAACCCCAACACTATAGGCGCTATATTTCTATCCACACCCTCCCCCCCCCTCCCAAAGGCCTACAATAACCCGCGCACTCTCTATAAAAATAATTTAGAAGGGAAGTGAACTATGAGGAGAAAGCACCAAGCACTATATAAGGTAACATTGAAAAGTAAAGTTCCATTTGGAGCGGGAGTTAATATATAGTGTCAGAGTTCAGTCAATTTGTGAACAGCCCACTTCGTCTAAGTGCCTCGTTATCCCCCTTTGCAGACGGTCTGCTGTTATAACAGAATGTAAATCTATCTATCTATCTATCTCTCTCTCTCTGAGGGTAGAGGTTGTTGCTCTCTCTGGTGCTAGTTGTGGTGGTGGTGATAGTGGTGTTGTGCTAAGTATGCTGATAGCACCACCACCACCAGCCCCGAGGGGGTAGTAGCCGGTGCACCGTGAGGTCTGGCTAGAAGGCATAATCAACCTGCAAGTGCTAAGCCGAACACCTGGCTATAACGGACTGGTGACTCTCTTGCTTCTCTCATCCTTCCAAAACCACGTTCTCTCTTATTTTACATCTTTCTCCTACACACACACGTAGATATGATAGAGCCCAGTAGGCTCAGGAACCTGTACACCAGTTGATTGACAGTTGAGAGGCGGGGACCAAAGAGCCAGAGCTCAACCCCCCACCCCCCACAAGCACAACTGGGTGAACACACACACACACACACACACACACACACACACACACACACACACACAGACACACACACACACACACACACACACACACACACACACACACACACACACACACACACACACGCTTTCTCCTCTTTATCTTCCGGGGGGAAAAAGTTATCGTTTGCACTCTCTCACCATCACCGGTCAGCCGAGGTCACCAGGTCATGCACTCTGACCCCAATCTCCGCCATAAACGTCTTCCGCCAAACTAGTTCCTACCTCCCTCCCCCTCCAAGAATTCTACCAACTTTCTCGAGGCTTCACAGACACACTTTTCCTTCTATCAACTTTCTATTGCATGCGTGACCCAGGTCGCCCGAGCATGAACTGGTGTAAGGGAAAGTAACGTACTAGGGGGAAGGGGGGGGGGCTTTGTTTGGCTTAATTTTAATTTAATTTTGCCCCGAGGGGCGAGTTTATTGGGCAGCGCCACTCATCTTGTTGGTCTCTCCACATCTCTAACTCAACCCATTGTAACAACCAGGAAATTCCTCTCTCTCTCTCTCTCTCTCTCTCTCACCCTTTCATAATTCTTCTCCCCTCCTCCTCCTCCTCCTCCTCCTCGAAGTGTAGGGGTCAGGTGGTTGACCTCGTCACCCGTTTGTTACCAGATCAGTCCGGGATAAGTTTTGTCAAACAACTTTAATTCAAAAATTGTTGAGTGTGATACGAGTGGCCCAGCAGACCTGCAGCCTACAAGCCACCTCCCCTGATAGTTTTAAACCAACTATAACCCCCCCCCCGCTAGCTGATATCAGCGGCGTATACATATATACCCCAGGGTAGGAGGGTAGGAGTCAGAGTACCCTAGGAAGGGGTAGGAGAGAAGGGCTTGGGGCATAAGAGCAAAGTGGGAGACTTGGAGTGTCTCCAGCTGTGAGAGGTCGTGGTTCATAAGGGAATGTGTTTGATATCTCTCTGATGCATTTTCCATGTCTAAATGATTTACCCTTTTTGCCAGTGTAGGATAGGGACGTATAGGAGTTTGTCAGTGTAGGATAGGGACGTATAGGAGTTTGTCAGTGTAGGATAGGGACGTATAGGAGTTTGTCAGTGTAGGATAGGGACGTATAGGAGTTTGTCAGTGTAGGATAGGGACGTATAGGAGTTTGCCAGTGTAGGATAGGGACGTATAGGAGTTTGCCAGTGTAGGATAGGGACGTATAGGAGTTTGTCAGTGTAGGATAGGGACGTATAGGAGTTTGTCAGTGTAGGATAGGGACTTATGCCAGTGTAGGTGAAGTAGGAACTTTGATAAATGTCATAATTTCGACTTAGTCAAAACTTCTTAAATTCCCATCTTTATGGGTCACTGGTTTTCTCCTCCATTGTCATCTCCGTGAGTGTGTCACCAAGGACGTTGAACCTCCTTGTGTGAACCTCCCAAATTCTCCAGAATTTGGGAGGAATTTGGGAAATTTTAAATTGTCAAACATGACTATCAGTAAGTGATCACATCACAAGAAGGAATCTCTCAGTAGTAATTCAAGTCAACAGGACGCGGGTGGTTCCCCCCATTAAACCACAGGCGATCCCCCTAATTAGTAATCATCAATACTCTTGTAGTAACTAATAGAATGGGGGTGGTGGCAGCCACCGGGGTTTCTCCTGTGAATTGAGATTAATTAAGCATTTCCTTGAAGGTACCATTGGTACCATTACCAAGCAATAGTACCTTGTACCATTGGTTCTGTGCGGGGCTGTAGTAGCAGTACCAAGTTACACACTCAACTGTAAATATTGTTTAGACTGTCTTAAGGAAATATCTTTAAAAGCACCAGTGTGTGTGTGTGTGTGTGTGTGTGTGTGTGTGTGTGTGTAAATCTACAGTGGTAACAGCACCAGTGTGTGTGTAAACCTACAGTGGTACAGTGGTATCAGGTAGGGAGGATACAATGGCAGCAGGTGTCACAAAATTAGCTGAAAGATGAGGTAGAGAAGATGGAGGAGAGAAGAGGTAGGGGGGAGGAGAAGGAGAGAGGAGGAGGAGGAGGATCCCATTGACAATGACTGACACAGTTCAAGGTCAAGAAGACTGGAAATGTCACCCTCCCTCCCCCCCCCCCCCCCTAGCTAAGCTACAGACAAGGTCAGCAAGGTCCGAGGCTGCAGAGTCACAGTACACAGTCACAAGCTTCTTGTCTTTCAGACGCTGTGTTTCGGGCCACCAACCAAACCTAAACCAGTTACTCATCAACCGGTTCAAAAAAAAAAAAAAAACTGCACCACAACAGTCTTGAAAGGTAATTTACATAGTAATTTACACAGTAATTTTTACACAGTCATTTAC
The DNA here is from genome assembly GCF_020424385.1 of Procambarus clarkii. NCBI lineage: Eukaryota > Metazoa > Arthropoda > Malacostraca > Decapoda > Cambaridae > Procambarus > Procambarus clarkii. Next base: position 28,260 of record NW_025557517.1, read on the forward strand.
ACCTGTGGGAGAGCCGAAAAGCCTTAAGCTGTAGGTAAGATTTGTACAGATAGACTTTCAACTTGGTTTCCTCAGCATTGCTGATTGGTATGCAAGCACACATGCACGCACGCACGCACGCACGCACGGACATCAACTGTAGGATGAGAGGCGTGATCCCCAGAGCTGTAGCTCAACCACGCAAGCACCCAGACCAAAGAGAAATGACCAAAATAAATGACCAAAGAGCCAAAGCTCAACCCCCGCAAGCACAATTAGGTAACCACAGATGAAGTAAGACCTGTTAGGTAAGCACAATAAGGTTAGTACACACGATGACTCCTTTTCCACTCAAATAGTCACTATAGCATATAGGGGTGATGGGGGTGGGGATGGTGGAGGGGGGGGGGTGTCCTGGTGGACAGGAGGGGCCTCGTAGCCTGTTGGATAGCGCGCAGGACTCGTAATTCTGTGGCGCGGGTTCTATTCCCGCACGAGGCAGAAACAAATGGGCAAAGTTTCTTTCACCCTGAATGCCCCTGTTACCTAGCAGTAAATAGGTACCTGGGAGTTAGTCAGCTGTCACGAGCTGCTTCCTGGGGGTGGAGGCCTGGTCGAGGACCGGGCCGCGGGGACACTAAAAAAGCCCCGAAATCATCTCAAGATAATCTCAAGATAATCTCCTGGGGCTAGCAGGAGGGGGGGGGGAGATACAGAGATCAGTGCGTTAAGCTGTGCGTGACGCAGCCGTGACGCAGGCAGGTAATTACATCAGAGGCTAACTAGTAGAGCAGTATAGAGCCTTTCCCCCTCCCAGCTTGACTGGTGAGGAACTGGACTCATTACCTCACATCCCCCGCGGACTGGTGAGGGAGTGTTAGGGAGAGAGAGGGAGGGGGGGGGGAAGAGTTAGGGGGAGTGGTGTGTGGGTGTGGGTGTGTGTGTGTGTGTGTGTGTGTGTGTGTGTGTGTGTGTGTGTGTGTGTGTGTGTGTGTGTGTGTGTGTGTTTTCATTTATTTGCATAAATAAAATACAAATAAAATCCCTTTCCGTCCCTGGAAGACGGGCAGAGATACAGCTTAAAAATAAAGTAGTTAAAATTGTTCTTCATTCTTTAAAACGGACAAACAGATTTAGGACAAATTGCTAGGATGTCGTCCAGTACACCAGATTCATTGAAATAATTACATAGTTGATTGTACAATAGGCCAGAAAGCCTAAACTAGTTTACAGTGTCACATTCAACAATATAGTGTTCTAGTGAATGCATTAAAGGTTTATCACAGAGTTTACAATCTGAGTATTCTGGTAGTGGCTCAGCCTCACTAACCTGCCAGATGTGTCTATAGCCAAAGGCGAATTACCCCAATGACTACATCACATTGCCTGGTCCGCCGGTTACTCTGCTTTTAGATTAGTGGTGGAGTAATTGATTGTTGCCGCCGGAGGCGACTATAGTTGATTGTGCAACCCGTCCTCCTAACAGAACGTCGCATTTTGACGTATACTCTAACTGAGGCCAAATATTGTCGTACTAGAAAATGACAGTGGCTCGCGAAATTGACACATATACTGTCCCGTTTTCTGTTTTGGGTTCTCTGGTAGGTTAGGATAAGAGCATTTTTGTACCACAATTTTTTTAACGTTGGGAAATCTTTTAAGGAGGACGGGCAGGATTGCTCATCCACCCTCATCCTGTGTGTTGGATGCATGGGTGATGAGCTCATCAACTGCACATTGCTCATCGGTCAACTCGGCTGCAGATGTCAATGCAGCAGCGTCAGCATGCACGCAGATGTGTCGTGGATCTCGGCAGACACACACACACACACACACACACACACACACACACACACACACACACACACACACACACACAACCTCTCTGACGGTTGAGAGGCGGGACCAAAGAGCCAGAGCTCAACCCCCGCAAGCACAACTAGGTGAGTACACACACACACACATATGTGTGTGTGTGTGTGTGTGTGTGTGTGTGTGTGTGTGTGTGTGTGTGTGTGTGTGTGTGTGTGTGTGTGTGTGTGTGATATGAAGAAGAACGTCTGAGGGAACTGAACCTTACGACACTAGAGAAAAGAAGGGAGAGAGGAGATATGATAGGAACATATAAAATACTCAGGAGAATTGACAAAGTGGAAATAGACGCAATATTCACACGTAATAATAACAGAACGAGGGGACATGGGTGGAAACTGGAAACTCAGATGAGTCACAGAGATGTTAGGAAGTTTTCTTTTAGCGTGAGAGTAGTGGGAAAATGGAATGCACTTGGGGAACAGGTTGTGGAAGCAAACTCTATTCATACTTTTAAAATTAGGTATGATAGGGAAATGGGACAGGAGTTATTGCTGTAAACAACCGATAGCTGGAAAGGCGGGATCCAAGAGTCAATGCTCGATCCTGCAAGCACAAACAGGTGAGTACACACACACACACACACACAGACACACACACACACATCACAGGGTATCGATTCATTTCTCTCAATGTTTGCGGACGATGCTAAAATTATAAGAAGGATTAAAACAGAAGAGGACTGTTTGAGGCTTTAAGAAGACCTAGACAAGCTGAAGGAATGGTCGAACAAATGGCTGTTAGAATTTAACCCAACCAAATGTAATGTAATGAAGATAGGTGTAGGGAGCAGGAGGCCAGATACAAGGTATCATCTGGGAGAGGAAATTCTTCAGGAGTCAGAGAAGGAAAAAGACTTGGGGGTTGATATCACGCCAGACCTGTCTCCTGCAGCACATATCAAGCGGATAACATCAGCGGCATATGCCAGGCTGGCCAACATACGAACGGCATTCAGAAACTTGTGTAAAGAATCATTCAGAACTTTGTATACCACATATGTCAGGCCAATCCTGGAGTATGCAGCCCCAGCATGGAGTCCATATCTAGTCAAGGATAAGACTAAACTGGAAAAGGTTCAAAGGTTTGCCACCAGACTAGTACCCGAGATGAGGGGTATGAGCTACGAGGAGAGACTACGGGAATTAAACCTCACTTCGCTGGAAGACAGAAGAGTTAGGGGGGACATGATCACCACATTCAAGATTCTGAAGGGGATTGATAGGGTAGATAAAGACAGTCTATTTAACACAAGGGGAACACGCACAAGGGGACACAGGTGGAAACTGAGTGCCCAAATGAGCCACAGAGATATTAGAAAGAACTTTTTTAGTGTCAGAGTGGTTGACAAATGGAATGCATTAGGAAGTGATGTGGTGGAGGCTGACTCCATACACAGTTTCAAGTGTAGATATGACAGAGCCCGATAGGCTCAGGAATCTGTACACCTGTTGATTGACGGTTGAGAGGCGGGACCAAAGAGCCAGAGCTCAACCCCCGCAAACACAACTAGGTGAGTACTAGGTGAGTACACACACAGTAGCTAGTTCGTGGCCAGTAGAAATGAATATATTTTGTACTAAAAACGTTGAAAAAAACCACAGCTGTTTGTACTACAATCCTTCCCAGGGAAAAGAAAGCTACAACCACACCAAATCATTAATATGTGAGCGACAGCACCAACAAATTATTAAAATAAAAGGATTACAAAAGGTTTCAATCAGACCTCAACGGAGATTCCCTACAGGCCAGGCGACTGTATTCCTGAACCCCCTCCCCCCCCCGGTCGGCCGAGCGGACAGCACGCTGGACTTGTGATCCTGTGGTCCTGGGTTCGATCCCAGGCGCCGGCGAGAAACAATGGGCAGAGTTTCTTTCACCCTATGCCCCCTGTTACCTAGCAGTAAAATAGGTACCTGGGTGTTAGTCAGCTGTCACGGGCTGCTTCCTGGGGGTGGAGGCCTGGTCGAGGACCGGGATAACCCCCCCCCCCTCCAAGCATAAAAAAAATAAATAAAAATAAAATTATCTACCCATAAACATAACTTTATAAAAGAAAAACAGGTAATCACGTAAAATCCTCAAAAATGATATTAACAACTGCACCTAAACAAACATCAATGTTCACCTACATACACCTAAATATGTGTGTGAAGAAACCTTGCCAACTCTCACCGACCACCTGGCAAAAAGAGAGCAAGCTTAGCTCAGCTTGCAAGCACACACACACACACACACACACACACAAATGAGCCACAGAGACGTTAGAAAGAACTTTTTCAGTGTCAGAGTAGTTAGCAAATGGAATGCATTAGGAAGTGATGTGGTGGAGGCTGACTCCATTCACAGTTTCAAATGTAGATATGATAGAGCCCAATAGGCTCAGGAATCTGTACACCAGTTGATTGACGGTTGAGAGGCGGGACCAAAGAGCCAGAGCTCAACCCCCGCAAGCACAATTAGGTGAGCACAATTAGGTGAGTACACACACACACACACACACACACACACATATACACGCCCACATCGTGTCAGCAAGGAGGCCAGAGGGATGAGGGTACATCTTCGAAGACCTCCGCCAGTTCGAGGAGGTCTCTTCGAAGAAATCTCAAGTCAGTAGACACTCTTCGTCAACCACAGATCATGTCCACCTCCACTTTCTACCCGCAAGGTAACCTAAGTTTAAGGACTGGTGAATGTTAATCTTCCTGTTTATCGATCAGTTTTAAGTCCCACCAGCGTCTGGGAACAAGCGACAGGATGAACAACAACCCAGCGGGATATCTTCCTACTCAAGGCGCTGCCCAAGCTGCTCTGGCGGCATGTTCACTCACAGGATGAGACACTGCCTCGTAATCAAACTATAAAATAACTAACTGTGTCAGCAAGGCGGACAGCAAGCCTGGTGCCATCACACACTAAATTCGATATTTTCATGCACCTCGCCCTTGAAAACGTGATAAGAGAGGCTGGGGTGGATGGAATAGAGATGGGAGAGTGGTGAGGGAGAGGAGAGGGTAGGAGGGACAAGCTGCTTACTGCCCTCGGTTTGAAGGATCACTTACCTCAACTTTCCTTACCATTATGTTTAATGGTTCCCCCTCCGTCCGCGATAGTGTTCTCTCTCTCTCTCTCTCTGTTTGCATCTCACACAGGAACGAACCCTTCATTCTCCTGTCTTCAACACCTCAGTTCTCTCTCGCTCTCACTCTCCGGTCTCCTCTCACAACCCATCCCTCCTCACCTCTCTAACTCTCTCCCTATCTCTCCCTCCGCGAAAAATTACGTAAAACAATGCTGGATGTCAACCCCTTCCCAGTGCTATAGAGTCGTAAAGGCTTGGCGCTTTCCCCCTCATAGTTCTATCTTCTACATACGAGACTGCAAATTAAATCTATGTTGCATTCTCAACATCACACTAATGTGGTGTGTCTTTGAGAGAATGTTGGGAGCCTTACAGTGGGATCGAACCTCCAGGTCTGGACACTATAGTTTAAATTATTTGATAACTTAGAATTACCAGTCAACTCGTGTATCATTTCCTCTCGTTACAAGACAATTAAACCAGTCTAAACTGCAACGCGGAACAGAAAATATAACCAATCTACACCCATTTATATAACTTTATATATATATGGAAATGGCGTGATACATCAATGAAACTCATTTTGAGGCAATGGAGGACTTGAACTCGCGACCCGGTGATTTCCGGGCCTTAACCGACTCAGCCACGATGGTACAAAAGGTTGACCAACCCGGAACTCTACTGAGCTCTTTGGGAGGTTCTGAAGGCCCCCAAACCGGTGCCCAACCAGGATTTGACAGCTAACCCAACCACACTCGGGCCTACAGTAATAGCGTTCGTGAAATATTTAATTTTCCCAAAAATATTCTTATTAAATGGTAAAGTTTTAAATTGTATTATATATGATTGCAATTTAAAAGTTATTTTAGTCAAAACTAACAAATTAGATCAAACCTAACCTACCCAAACCTAACTTACCCTAATGTAACTAAGTCAGTAATTCATGTTCCTAATATAATCAATTATTATTGTTAGAAAAGAACCAATCTGGAAAGAATTATTTGAAAATACGAACATTATTCTGCCTGTTAGGCACATTATATATATATATTATATATATATATATATATATATATATATATATATATATATATATATATATATATATATATATATGTCGTACCTAGTAGCCAGAACGCACTTCTCAGCCTACTATGCAAGGCCCGATTTGCCTAATAAGCGAAGTTTTCCTTAATTAATATATTTTCTCTATTTTTTTTCTAATGAAATGATAAAGCTACCCATTTCATTATGTATGAGGTCAATTTTTTTTATTGGAGTTAAAATTAACGTAGATAAATGACCGAACCTAACCAACCCTACCTAACCTAACCTAACCTATCTTTATAGGTTAGGTTAGGTTAGGTAGCCGAAAAAGTTAGATTAGGTTAGGTTAGGTAGTCGAAAAACAATTAATTCATGAAAACTTGGCTTATTAGGCAAATCGGGCCTTGCATAGTAGGCTGAGAAGTGCGTTCTGGCTACTAGGTACGACATATATATATTTATATATATTTATATATATATATATATATATATAATATATATATATATATATATATATATATATACATATATACATATATATATTATATATATATATATATATATATATATATATATAATATATATATATATATATATATATATATATATATATATATATTACCCTGCCCAGGCTAACATACTTCTTAAGGTGTGCACCAACTTTTGGCAACCCACTTCTAAATCAATATGATGAGCTCCTCAGGTCAATATTCAGGAAGGCGCTCAACCTAGATTTAGATGACAGTCAGTGGGACCAAGCAACACTACCAGTGAGATTTGGAGGGATAGGCATACGAAAGGCAACTGAGGTAGCACTTCCAGCATTCTTATCCTCATGTACAGCAGCCAACGAATTGGTAGGGCAGATCCTACTAGAGCGTATGAGAGAGACAGCGGGAACTCATGATCAAACGTTCATCGAAGCAGCCAGACAATGGGACAACATTGCACACCCTCAACCCCGACCACAAGTCCCAAAAGACCACAAGCAGGCCCACTGGGATAGCCCCATAATGGAAAAGACTGTCACAGCAATGATTGACAACGCTGATGCTGAAAACAAAGCCCGCCTCCTAGCGGTAACAGCACCCCACGCCGGGATTTTTTATTTGCTGTGCCCAATGCAGCCCTGGGAACTCGCCTCAGTCATGACGCTCTCCGCATTGGAGTTGCCCTTCGCCTTGCCGCCCCCATCCTCACCGAACATAGGTGCATCTGCGGAACTGCGATGGCAGACCAATATGGTCGTCATGGTCTGGTATGTCGTAAATCACAGGGTAAAATTGCAAGACATGAAGAAGTCAACGACATCATCAAGAGGAGCCTCGCCACAGCCCGCTGCCCGGCACAAAGAGAACCACACTTATCCAGACCTAACGACCCTCAGAAGCGCCCTGATGGGGTCACCTTGCTACCTTGGAAGGATGGTAAGCAAGTGGTATGGGACTACACGTGCGCTGCCACACTGGCCAGTACCTACCTCCACTACAGCACACGTGAAAGCGGTGGTGCTGCTTCTTTCAGGGAATCGCAGAAAATTATTAAATACAGAGGTCTAGCACACTGCTACAGCTTTGTTCCGATCGGCTCGGAGACCCTCGGTTCGTGGGGAAAATGTGCATTGAAGTTCCTGAAGGAATTGGGGGACAAATTGATCAGCGCTACAAAAGACCAGAGAGCAAAAAGTTTCTTGTTCCAGCGCCTCAGTGTTGCGATTCAGAGGGGAAATGCCTGTTGCGTCTTGGGCACTAGTCCAACTTCAGAGGAATTCGAAGAAGTGTTTGACTTGCAACAATGATCGAACCCGTCTGTGACATTCATCAAAGTTTCCCATTGTTGTGTTCTTCAAGAGATCCATAACCTTTAAGCACCTTTTTGGCATTATTATTTTTGTATCAACCCATGTATATCTTGTAACCATCAAATGCATAATAAAGCACAAAAATATTCAAGGAAGGGGGTGGTAGGAGAAAAGCACATAGAAACTGTATTGGAGGGGATCTAAACATTCCCCCTAATGCGTTATGCGTGGTTTCCTCCGAGGCTATGGGTCCCCCTTCTTCCAGCTAGAGGTGGTACTCCCTTCCCTATTATATATATATATATATATATATATATATATATATATATATATATATATATATATATATATATATATATATATAACAATTCATACGAGTGGATAAAACCTGTAGAAAATACAAGATATTTGGCTATATCAACAAAATGAATTACCATTAAATTGGGAAATACTACTAAAAATCGAAGTATTACCAAGGCTTTCTAAACCGAACGTTTCAATTAACTGATATACGTAATTGCTTTTGCGTTTCAAGCTCTTCTCCGAATATATATTTATATATATGTATATATATATATTATATATATATATATATATATATATATATATATATATATATATATATATATATATACACATATATATATATATATATATAATATATATATATATATATATATATATATATATATATATATATATAATCTGCATGAAAATACGGTTCAATTTTTTTTATATTTAAAATAAACGTATTTGATCTGGCGCTGAAACTGCGTTAGAGTTGCATAGCTGGAAATACACTAGCCTAGGGTTGAAAATTTGGTGCAGCGAACTCCGTCCAATGTCTAGACCTTTCCGTCACAGCTGATTCCGTTGCCAGTTGATCAACCGAGTTTGTTGGAATTTGCTGCACGTAGACATCTCACTTCAAGTCTGATTGATTTGGCACGCTGTGAGGGAGGTTATCCAATTTCTGCTCCAAGGTTTATGACTGAGACAGCCTAGCTCCCGCTCAACCTGCCTCCGCTCTCATATTATTATTTTTATTATTAATTATTATTATTATTATTATTATTATTATTATTATTAGTTTCTTCTATTATTATTACTACTACTATTACTACTTTTATACGAATTATTACTACTGATTCTACCCCTTCTACTATGGCAATACATCTATTGTTGTTGATCTATTATGGTAATACAACTATTGTTGATCTATTATGGTAATACAACTATTGTTGATCTATTTCCCGATATAACTGTATTATTGCTGTACCTCCAGTGTCTCCATTAACATAGTTGTTCTTACTACTGTACCTTTACCATGTGTGTGTTGGTGTAAGCCTTGAGGCACCTTACGACATATCGTTCTCGACTTACAATCGGGAATCCCCGCGTTTGATTCCCGGGCGAGACAGAAACGGTTGGGCACGTTTCCTTTCACCCAATGACACTGTTTATTTAGTTGGACACAGATAGGTACCCGGGAACGGTGGAGCTGCAGCCTAGGGAATGGAGGGGCGGGGGGGGGGGGTCAGTTGTTCGACTTTGGGGGGGGGGGGAGGGTTATCTTGAGATGATTTCGGGGCTTTAGTGTCCCCGCGGCCCGGTCCTTGACCAGGCCTCCACCCCCAGGAAGCAGCCCGTGACAGCTGACTAACACCCAGGTACCTATTTTACTGCTAGGTAACAGGGGCATAGGGTGAAAGAAACTCTGCCCATTGTACCATTGGAAGGTACACAGAAAAGTCCATCATTATTATGTAACCGTTACAGGGTTGTCAATCACACTGGGAGTCAGGATCCCCCCAAGCATTTATAGGGAACCCCTTTACGAAAGCTTTACATCTTTATTCAACCATGGCGACTTTCTTTCCCCCCGTGGCGTGGTGGTAAAGCCCCCGATCTTCCGGCGTTTCGCCAGCGCTTTGACCTGGGTTCGTATCCTGGCCGGGGGAGGATTGACCGGGTGCTAAATCCTTAACTGTAGCCTCTGTTCACCCAGCAGTGAATGGGTACCTGGTTGTTAAACTATATGGCGGGTCGTATTCCGGAAAAATTAGGATTAAGGACCTGCCCGAAAAGCTATGCGTGCTAATGGCTGTACAAGAAAGAACTCTTCTATATATAAAATAAAATACAAAAATAAAAACATTACATTTATTGAACCGGTTATGAGTTATGAAGCAGTACGAGATTGGTTGCATCAATAATGCCTTTAGGTTGTGTCTCTTCTTTCACTGTGACTTTCTGTCTTCTGTTGCTTAGGTACTCCCTTATCCACTCAAATACCTGTTTTGTCACTCCCGCTTGTTATTTTAACATGAAGGAAGCTGTATAGAAGACGTTCCAATAGTTATAAATAAATTCTTACCCTCCTCTCTCTCTTGTCTGATTAGTGTCTCCAGTTCACGGTATTCTATGAAACTCGTGAGGCAGGCTTTCCCGTCCCTGAACCCATACTGATGTCTATAAAGATCCTTCTCTCCAAAGGGGCTTCGAGTTTTTCTTAAAATACCTTCCCCCTCACCTGACGATACATCAGTAAGAGACTAGTCTGAAGTCTAGCACCTTTATGTCTGTATTTTATGCAGTTTTCCACCTTTCCGGTAGTTCACCCCCACTTTGTATGGCTTAATGCGGTGTATTAAGTCATACAAAGTGTACACACACACAGTGTAACAGGTACACTGGGTGTTTCATCTCTTCACCGTCACATTATATGTCTGGTCTCATAGCATTTGTCAGGTCAAATTCCATGAGCAAGCGATTGCTAATGAACAAATCCACAAGAGCCGTGACGAGGATTCGAACCTGCGTCCGGGAGCATCCCAGACACTGCCTTGTGAATCGTGTGAAGCGATTGCTAATTTCACCTCTAGCCACGAATATCCTTCAGTTTATTTCACCCACCCTCTTATTTTTTTTTTAGGCAGGTCGAACCCCTGACTCTATTGTGAAGAGCACATGAAGTCATCTTTCTGTTTCTCACACATCTCCTTGTCTTGATCTGAGCATCTGTCCTCCTATCCTCAGTAACATGTTCCTTTACTGCTGGTGTTGATCGCCCGACGTGACTGTTGATCAGCTATAGTGTCTCTATCTGCCAAAAAAAAAAGTTTGTTGAACTTCACACGTCGCTCTGAGCTGAGACAGGCTGGTGAGTTACTCATTCTGGGTCCTGTTGAACCTCTCTACTTGCTGTCGCTCACTACGGGCTCACCATAGCCCGTGCTGCTTGGAACGTTTGGTTTTAGGGAGAAAATCTTAAACAACAATAATTGCTGTCGCTGTCGTCTGTGGCTTGTCCAGCCCTCGTGTTTGTGAGCTGTGTATACTTAGAGCATTGAAATACGAGGTACCGATTCCTGAGCCTATCGGGCTCTGTCATACTTGAAACTGTGTATGGAGTCAGCCTCCACCACATCACCCCCTAATGCATTCCATTTGTCTAAAAAGTTCTTTCTAATATCTCTGTGGTGTTTCCACCTGTGATCATGTCCCCCCTAACTCTTCTGTCTTGTGTGTGACTCCATGCTGGGCTGTGATTGGCCTGACATATGTGGTTACAAAGTTCTGTGTGTGAATGCCGTTCGTGTGTGTGTGTGTGGTGCTCCCTACACCTATCTTCATTACATTACATTTGTGTGTGTGAAGCCTCAACAGTCCTCTTCTGTTTAATCCTTCTCATAATTTGTGTGTGTGAATGTGTGTGTGTGTGTGTGTGTGTGTGTGTGTGTGTGTGTGTGTGTGTGGTCTCCTCAAGCCTTATCCTCATAGGTAGCTTTCGTGACTCTGGCGGCGATACCCACTGGCCTGTATAGCAGGCAGGCCATATTTGGTAGGTCTCCCGAGCCTGGTCGTGGAGGGCAGGCCAGAGGCGCGGCTGTGTTCCTGTATTCATGGGTGCAACACACCCCCACTAACTTGTAGGCATTACTGCCTATTGTGTCCGCCGGCATGCATACACAACACCGCATTCTCTCATCTCTCTCTCTCTCTCCTCTCCCTCCTTTCTCTCTCATCTCTCTCTCTCTCTCCTCTCCCTCCTTTCTCTCTCTCTCTCTCTCTCTCTCTCTCTCTCTCTCTCTCTCTCTCTCTCTCTCTCTCTCTCTCTCTCTCTCTCTCTCTCTCTCTCTCCCTTTCTTATACTCACACCTCTATTTAAACTCGTTAATTCTAAAAGTTCTTTACCTGATCATTATTAAAACTAAAGTAATAATCCCTTCCTTTATTTTATTAGATATTGCCTCTCCAAGGTCACGCTGGCACCACTGTGGCTCGCTTCATATTACCAGCTGTATCCAGCTTTGTAACGACTCAAAACTCTTTAATTTTGTAATACTAAAAGTATTAATCCTCCCCTTACAAACTTTAATAATCCACCTTAAATACTTTAATGATCCGCCTTATATGATTAATACCATTTCCCTGACTTTATTAATCCCCCCTCCCCCTTCCCCTGACTTTATTAATCCCCCCTCCCCCTTCCCCTGACTTTATTAATCCCCCCTCCCCTGACTTTATCCCCCCTCCCCCTTCCCCTGACTTTATTAATCCCCCCTCCCCCTTCCCCTGACTTTATTAATCCCCCCTCCCCCTTCCCCTGACTTTATTAATCCCCCCTCCCCCTTCCCCTGACTTTATTAATCCCTTCCCTGCTTTTATTAACCCTCTTCATATAGTGTATTAACCCCGTTCTCTCTCTTCACTTTATATACCGTATAAAGTTTTCGGTTTCCTCCTCTCCACTCTGGCTATATTCTCTCTCGTTACCAATTTTTACATTCTCTCGTTGTCCTTCGTTTTCATCAGCTTCTCTCGCTTCACTAACGTCGTATTGCTTGTTTCCTCTTTTTCCATCACCACTTTGTTGTGTTCCCCTTTTTTGTTTTATTATATTTATCACACTTCGTTAGCGCCTCTCTCTCTCTCTCTCTCTCTCTCTCTCTCTCTCTCTCTCTCTCTCTCTCTCTCTCTCTCTCTCTCTCCTCTCTCTCTGTCTCTCTCTCTCCTCTCTCTCTCTCTCTCTCTCTCTCTCTCTCTCTCTCTCTCTCTCTCTCTCTCTCTCCTCCACCCCCGGCCCCTCTCGCTGCGTTATTGGTCTTCTCTTTCACATGCCTATTCCCACTTCGTTTAGCGCTTCGTTCTATTCCACTTTTATCTGTCGACTTTTGTCAAGTGCTTTTATTTTGCAACTTATTTTTTTTTATATCATCCTATGTTTTATATTTAGGTCTATCACTATTCTCAATTTCTCTGTTAATTTTTGTACTCAATCTTGCAGTTCAATCCCTTTGTGTGTGTGTGTGTGTGTGTGTGTGTGTGTGTGTGTGTGTGTGTGTGTGTGTGTGTGTGTGTGTTTACTCACCCAGTTGTGTTTGCGGGGGTTGAGCTCCGGCTCTTTGGTCCCCTCCCGTCGGCAGTGTGTGCGTGTGTTGTAACAAGAGAGCAGTACATAGTTGAACAGTATAACAGCAGAACAGCCATGGTGGAGCGGCGCCAAACAGATTACGGCACAAAGACAACAGAAAATTCCCACCTCCGAGTAGGCTAACCATAGGACAGGTTAACAAGGGGACAGGTCAACAAGGGGACAGGTCAACAAGGGGACAGGTCACAACTAGGGTCAACGGTACTGTGGTCACGAGGTTCTCACCTACGATGCCGTCACGCTAATCGTACCTGGCAATTAGCAGCAGATCACGTCCAGAGGACTGAACCAGGAGAGAAGTGGAGTAGAGTGGAAGTGTGTTCGTGGCCCTGGAAACGACATCGTCCCAAGGTCATGTGGAACAACCCATTAAGTAGTACGTACGACACTCTTGTACCCCCAGCATCCTTGTGGTTCCATTTAGCTTTGGCTCTGTTAGGGAACATAGTTAGGAAGTGTCTTTTTTAAGGTGTTAAGTAAAGTCATATTGTCAAGTGTCATTCCAGTGTGTATGTATTAATGGTTCCTGTCTTAGTGATATTGTGCTTACCGTGCCCTTTGACCCCTAGTGACCTAGTGCCCTTAATTACCCAGTACTCCTCCTCCCCCGTCAGTCTCTTGTTGATGTGTGACAGTACTAGAGTGTCCAGCCTGGCTGCCGTTGGTACTACAGTACACCCCAAGTGGTTTCAGGATTATCAGAGTGACAGGCCAGGACCCTTTTACTATTTCCTCCTTACACCTGTACCTGGAGGACATTATACATTCTGCAAGTCCTCCCGTTCTCTCCCTCCGGTCCCCTGTCCGGTAACTCCAATAATCCTGAAAAAGTCAGAGTAGTTAACAGATAGAATGCATTAGGCAGTGATGTGGTGGAGGCTGATTCCATACACAGTTTCAAATGTAGATATGATAGAGCCCAATAGGCTCAGGAACCTGTACACCAGTTGATTGACAGTTGAGAGGCGGGACCAAAGAGCAGAAGCTCAACCCCCGCAAGCACAACTAGGCGAGTACACACACACCAGCCAGCGGGAAGAAAACCGGGGCCCAGGAGCCAAGAGCCGACCCTCTGGGAGCACAGGTAGGCGTATTACACCTTAGTGGGTAGTAGGCGTGAGGGGGGGGGGAGCGTACAGGTGAGGACTGACAGCGGGCTGACAGGTGCTGACACCTGGGAAGGGGCAGAGGAGGGGGGGGGGATGGGTTAGGGGCGCCCCCCTTTTCACGGTAGGGGGGGAGGGGGGGGGGGCTTCTCACCTAAATTTTTCGCCATGACTTCTATGGGCGAACTGGGCACCTTTGAGGCCTTGTTGCCAACCCGCACAGAAAAAAAATCCATTAACATATATTAATAAAAAAAAAAAAGGCGCCCCCCCCAAAAAAAACTACTTAGAACAAATCTCTAAATGATACCAGTATAAATGTATTCTTTTTGAAATGTATTCGTCGTTAGATGGTGAAGCCTTCCCTTACACCCTTATACTTTCCTCTCTCTCTCTCTCTCTCCCTTATATTTATACCTCCTTATACTGGTGTTACTCTTATCACCTTGCCTTATTCCTTCCTCATCTCCCATCTTGCCTTCTTCCTCCTTCCTTCCTGCTTCCTTCACTCGCATTCACCTTCTGCATTCGTTCCTTCTATCTTCGCTACTTCATATTTCCTTCCTTTCTTTCTCTTGCCCTCAATGTTCTTGACACCACCCCCCCCCTCCCCTTCCCCCCTGGGTTATGTGTTCTACTTCTGACACTCCCCTCATAACCCTTCCCTCAACCCCTCCCTTAACCCC
>NW_025557518.1:0-18749 GCF_020424385.1 Procambarus clarkii
AGAGAGGTCTAAGCTAGAGTGAGAGAAGGCCGCGGCAACTGCTTACTCGTGCAGTAATGGATGTTCCTCACTGGCTGTTAGAGTTGTGTGTTCACCCTTACTGGTGAGTAAATGAGTCATTCATCGAATCTATGAGTTGGCTCTTGACATGAGTTTGTGAGCTAAATGTGATGATGAGTTAACTAAAGGGATGAGTCAAAGGATTGACTGGTGATGAGTCTAAGGGTTTGCTGTGGTGATGAATCTCACATGTTGGAGCTAAGACACATGTTTTCTGAAACAATCTAATCCTTATGAAATGCACACAGTGTTGAGGAGACTCAATCAACACAGGAAAGATATGGGTGGTCGTACTTCTATGTACAAGCCCAACATTCTCAACATTCCGTATTAGGCCAAGCTTCGTGGGCAACCAGAAGCTGGTGACCACAACTCAAGGCGCTCAGCCATCAAATGGCTACCACTCTATCAACGACCATTCATTCCTAAGCTTAATCCCAACTAGAACATATTTCTTCAACATTTGGATGTGTGTGATATTTATTTATTTATTTATTTATTTATTTATTTATTTATACAAGAAGGCACATTGGGTTTATGAGAATACATTGAAATTTTTATAATCTTGCAAAACTACTTAACATGCATAGCGTTTCGGGCATGTCCTTAATCTAACAGATTATAAGAAGGTTATTTGTAGAAAAATCTTAAGAATAATAATAGGTACATTATAAGAATATTTGAAGATTATCAATAGGTACATTGTAGCATAATTTGAAGATTTAATAGGTACATTGTAGCATAATTTGCGCTAAACATAACAACTATGATATTAGTTGATAACAGAGATTACAATGGTGAAGTTGCATGTCTTAGGCACAAATATTGGGGGAAGTGGGTTATCTTGAGGTTATCTTCAGATGATTTCGGGGATTTCTTCCAGGTACCTATTTACTGCTAGGTAACAGGGGCATTCAGGGTGAAAGAAACTTTGCCCATTTGTTTCCGCCTCGTGCGGGAATCGAACCCGCGCCACAGAATTACGAGTCCTGCGCGCTATCCACCAGGCTACGAGGCCCCACCTAATCTTCTCTGTATCGTTCCAATTTTAGTATATGTACTGCCGAAGCGAGTACACACTAGCGAGTACACACTAGCACACTAGCACACTTGTGCTACCCACTAGAAGTGGGTAGCACAAGATTTTGAAGACTTTGAATTTCTTAGAAATTGGAAAGACTTTGAAGATTCTCAAACTTTGAAGACAGCAGAAGATATAGACATAAGATAATAGCCAATAGACCTTAATGCTCGTATGGGCCAATATAGACCTTCTGGAGTTACCTTCTTTCTTATATTCTTAAGATATCAAGTCAATAGAGCATATGAAGGCTCAGGTACACACTTGGCTCCGGCTTCATGCTGTGGTTAACATGTTCGCGTCACATAAAATAAAGAGTCTGCTCTTAATTAAGAAGTAATAATAAGGTCATTATATTAATAAGCTTCAGGCTTCAGATGAGCTGATGTAGGATATCAGCTCTTAGCTATCAGTTCCATTAGACAATTCAGGAGCATTTCTAATGAAGCCCAGACTAAGTTAAAAGGAAGAGAGAGAGAGAGAGAGAGAGAGAGAGAGAGAGAGAGAGAGAGAGAGAGAGAGAGAGAGAGAGAGAGAGAGAGAGAGAGAGAGAGAGAGAGAGAGACACTGACAGACAGACAGACAGACAGACAGACAGACAGACAGACAGACAGACAGACAGACAGACAGACAGAGAGATAGACAGACAGACAGACAAAACACAGGAAGAGCATCTAGCTTACGTGACAATAGAAACACAGTGCTATATAAACCTCCAAGAGTCTATATTCCAAGAGTCTTAGATATATTCCAAGAGCCTTGGATATAGTCGAAGACTCTTGGATATAGTCCAAGACTCTTGGATATAGTCCAAGAGTCACCATAACGCCCCTTTCTATTGACAAGGGAAACCTAGAAGACAGCTTTTGTTTACAATGAACCATTTGTTTACCATTGTTTACCGCTTCACGTGCCGAGGAGAGGTGAAGCTGGCGGCCCACGACGCGAAGAGCGAGCAACAGCTTCGTGAATCAAAGCCTTCTAGCAAAAGAGAGTGAATGTCAATCATTTGTTAAGTATGAAATAATAATTGCGGTATGGTACACATATACATGTGTCTTGTTAGTATACATATTATGTATCGTACACACACACACACACACACACACACACACACACACACACACACACACACACACACGTTGTATTGTTGTAACACACACACATGTTTTAACTACTATACAAGTGTTTTATCAGACACATGTTTCATTAATACGCAAGTCCGTCTCATTATCGTACACACGTGTCCTGTATCGCATACACGTCCCTGCTGCTTACGTACACGTGCCTCAGAGGTGCACGTGACGCCTCCCCCCCCCTCGTACCGGAACACGAGAAAGACACGTAATGGGTAATTCGAATAACAAACTCATCAAAACTTAAAATTGTTGTTTCTCGGGGAAAAATATAAATGAATGCCCTGGTGTGGAGGTGATCCCTGGGGGGAGGGGGGGGGGGGGGGGGGGGGGGGTTGGGGGTGGGGGGGGGGGCGGGGGGTGTAAGGGGGGGTGGGGGGGTGGGGGTTGTGGGGGGTGGGGGTTGGGGGGGGGGGGGGGGGGGGGGGGTGGGGGGGGGGTGGTGAAGGGGGGACTATAGATGGCGATTACACTCGTGAGACGGAACAATTACATCATTACTCACCTAGTTGTGCTTGTGGGGGTTGAGCTCTGGCTCTTTGGGCCCGCCTCTCAAATGTCAATCAACTATTTTTTTTTTTTTACATACACACACATCCTCAGGAAGCAGCCCGTAGTAGCTGTCTATATCCCAGGTACCTATTTACTGCTAGGTGAAGAGGAGCATCAGGGTGAAAGAAATTTTGCTCATTTGTTTCTGTCTGGTGCGGGAATCGAACCCGCGTCACAGAATTACGAGTCCTGCGCGCTATCCACCAGGCTACCAGGACCCACAACAGGGGCATCAGGGTGAAAGAAACTCTGCCCATTTTTTTGTTTCTTGCCGTCGCCGGGAATCGAACCCGGGCCACAGGATTACGTGTCCAGCGTGTTGTCCAGTCAGCCTCCGGCCCCTGTGTGTGTGTGTGTGTGTGTGTGTGTGTGTGTGTGTATGTGTATGTGTGTGTGTTTGTGTGTTTGTGTGTGTGTGTGTGTGTGTGTGTGTGTGTGTGTGTGTGTGTGTGTGTGTGTGTGTGTGTGTGTGTGTGTGTGCGTGCGTGTGTGTGTGTGAGCCCCGTTCCACATACTCCCTGGTCTAACTGCCTGTCATTTTGACCATTTAGAACCGGTATAAGACCTGAAACACCAGTTCCTGAGAAGTAAACACATGGAATGCACCACAAAGTGAATTACTATTGTTACAAACGTTCACCAGATGGCTGAAGGTTAAAAGGCGGTACCGAATAGCTGAAGCTCAACCGCCCCCCCCCCACTACCTCAGCAAGCACAATTAGGGAACTGTAACTAGACAGTACCATATCCGCTGATTCCAGTTACCTCATTGTTGCAATTCATTTTCAACAGAAGCATATATATCTCCAGAATACTTATCCTTGTGTTCTATATCCTAGCCTTGATAATATCCTAGCCTTGTTAATATCCTAGCCTTGTTAATATCCTAGCCTTGTTAATATCCTAGCCTTGATAATATCCTAGCCTTGATAATATCCTAGCCTTCATAATATCCTAGCCTTGCTAATATCCTAGCCTTGATAATATCCTAGCCTTGTTAATATCCTAGCCTTGTTAATATCCTAGCCTTGTTAATATCCTAGCCTTGATAATATCCTAGCCTTGTTAATATCCTAGCCTTGTTAATATCCTAGCCTTGTTAATATCCTAGCCTTGTTAATATCCTAGCCTTGTTAATATCCTAGCCTTGTTAATATCCTAGCCTTGTTAATATCCTAGCCTTGTTAATATCCTAGCCTTGATAATATCCTAGCCTTGTTAATATCCTAGCCTTGTTAATATCCTAGCCTTGTTAATATCCTAGCCTTGTTAATATCCTAGCCTTGTTAATATCCTAGCCTTGATAATATCCTAGCCTTGATAATATCCTAGCCTTGTTAATATCCTAGCCTTGATAATATCCTAGCCTTGATAATATCCTAGCCTTGATAATATCCTAGCCTTGTTAATATCCTAGCCTTGTTAATATCCTAGCCTTGTTAATATCCTAGCCTTGTTAATATCCTAGCCTTGTTAATATCCTAGCCTTGATAATATCCTAGCCTGACCCACCCAACCATTGGACAGAATGGTACACTTCTGACCCAACCATTGGACAGAATGGTACACTTCTGACCCAACCATTGGACAGAATGGTACACTCCTGACCCAACCATTGGACAGAATGGTACACTCCTGACCCAACCATTGGACAGAATGGTACACTCCTGACCCAACCATTGGACAGAATGGTACACTTCTGACCCAACCATTGGACAGAATGGTACACTTCTGACCCAACCATTGGACAGAATGGTACACTCCTGACCCAACCATTGGACAGAATGGTACACTTCTGACCCAACCATTGGACAGAATGGTACACTTCTGACCCAACCATTGGACAGAATGGTACACTTCTGACCCAACCATTGGACAGAATGGTACACTTCTGACCCAACCATTGGACAGAATGGTACACTTCTGACCCAACCATTGGACAGAATGGTACACTTCTGACCCAACCATTGGACAGAATGGTACACTTCTGACCCAACCATTGGACAGAATGGTACACTTCTGACCCAACCATTGGACAGAATGGTACACTCCTGACCCAACCATTGGACAGAATGGTACACTCCTGACCCAACCATTGGACAGAATGGTACACTCCTGACCCAACCATTGGACAGAATGGTACACTCCTGACCCAACCATTGGACAGAATGGTACACTCCTGACCCAACCATTGGACAGAATGGTACACTCCTGACCCAACCATTGGACAGAATGGTACACTCCTGACCCAACCATTGGACAGAATGGTACACTCCTGACCCAACCATTGGACAGAATGGTACACTTCTGACCCAACCATTGGACAGAATGGTACACTTCTGACCCAACCATTGGACAGAATGGTACACTTCTGACCCAACCATTGGACAGAATGGTACACTTCTGACCCAACCATTGGACAGAATGGTACACTCCTGACCCAACCATTGGACAGAATGGTAGCCTAGAAAAGGATGATTTACATTTTGCAAATAATGAAAGGTACGTGATTCTAATTCCCAAAATTCCTCCTTTGCACTATATCAAGCTCATTTAATCCTCTCGTGGACCACAATGGCCGCAAAAGAGAAAGTGGGAATTATTCACTGAAAATCTCCCGTGTCGGGTCACAGCCACTGGACAGGAAGATGGCTCAAATATTAATAGCGTTACAGCCCAATCAAAAAACATAGTAGCAATTAGAGCAGTTGTCGGAACTTGTCTGTGAAATTACACTTCCACATCACGGATATGCCCCGCACGGCCGACCCGGGGACACTGGCCGCTCGAAATTAGGGTTTTGTGAGATGATATACCAAAGTTGGCCGGACTGTGGAGGGTAAGGGAGGGGTCGCTGGAGGGTAGGGAGGGGTCGCTGGAGGGTAGAGGAGGGTCGCTGGAGGGTAGGGAGGGGCGCTGGAGGGTAGGGAGGGATGCTGGAGGGTAGGGGAGGGGTCGCTGGAGGGTAGGGGAGGGTGCTGGAGGGTAGGGGAGGGGTCGCTGGAGGGTAGGGAGGGTGCTGGAGGGTAGGGGAGGGTCGCTGGAGGGTAGGGAGGGGCGCTGGAGGGTAGGGAGGGATGCTGGAGGGTAGGGGAGGGGTCGCTGGAGGGTAGGGAGGGATGCTGGAGGGTAGGGGAGGGATGCTGGAGGGTAGGGGAGGGATGCTGGAGGGTAGGGGAGGGATGCTGGAGGGTAGGGGAGGGATGCTGGAGAGTAGGGAGGGGTCGCTGGAGGGTAGGGAGGGATGCTGGAGGGTAGGGAGGGGCGCTGGAGAGTAGGGAGGGTCGCTGGAGGGTAGGAAGGGTCGCTGGAGGGTAGGGAGGGATGCTGGAGGGTAGGGGAGGGGCGCTGGAGGGTAGGGAGGGAAGCTGGAGGGTAGGAAGGGTCGCTGGAGGGTAGGAAGGGACGCAGAATGGGAGGGAAGTGACGCTGAAGGGGAGGAAGGAACACTAGGACAGTAGACAGAGGGGCAGACAGCCAATAAGGCGGCCGAGACAGTAGACAGAAGGAAGACAGACAGGATACATAGCGACCCCCGTCAACCAGGATCACAGCCTCCAACGCTGTCGTCTCCGAGAGAATTTTATTGGCCAGCGCCGAAATTGAAGTGACCTCGAAATTACTCTCCCTATGTCCAGCTTTTTACACGCACGTTTGTAGATATTAAATTTTATATACCTACTGGGCTGACAAATACGCCTGGCGTTCGTGGGTGAGTACCGACCCTTCCGCTTGCATCTCCAAACCCCCCTACACTACTTGGGCTGGACGGTAGAGCGACGGTCTCGCTTCATGCAGGTCGGCGTTCAATCCCCGACCGTCCAAGTGGTTGGGCACCATTCCTTCCTTCCCCGTCCCATCCCAAATCCTTATCCTGATCCCTTTCAAGTTCTATATTGTCGTAATGGCTTGGCGCTCTCTCCTGATAGTTCCCTTCCCTTCCACCCCCCCCCCCAAAAATATTCTAACCAATGAACAGGCTTGAAAGGAAAAAACATTGTTGTTGTTGTTGTTGTTGTTTTAGATTTAGCTACTCATACTACTACGAAAGGGCCTCGTAGCCTGGTGGATAGCGCGCAGGACTCGTAATTCTGTGGCGCGGGTTCGATTCCCGCACGAGGCAGAAACAAATGGGCAAAGTTTCTTTCACCCTGAATGCCCCTGTTACCTAGCAGTAAATAGGTACCTGGGAGTTAGTCAGCTGTCACGGGCTGCTTCCTGGGGGTGGAGGCCTGGTCGAGGACCGGGCCGCGGGGACACTAAAAAAAAAAAAGCCCCGAAATCATCTCAAGATAACTCAGAGCGAAAAGTCCATGTAGCACGGGTTATGGTGAGCCCGTAAAAAAAAAAAAATATATATATATATATATATATATATATATATATATATATATATATATATATATATATATATATATATATATATATATATAGATATTTAGGTCGATATTTACATTGTTTAGGTCGATATGTGATATTATAGAAAACGGGGTGAGGTGGTTATGCTATCCTGTCAGGGGGGCATAGACCCCCTGACTTCCCTGAATGAATTGGGATGTGGTCCCCAGCGTGGTAAACTGACCCTTAAGGCAGGGAGATATAGAGACTCCGCTCGACTCTTCCCACGGGTCCAAGGGCTTCTCCAGCTAATCAGTGCTAACTCATTCTCCTTGACTTTACCCTGGTGTCAGTAAAAAAAAAAAAAATATTTTAACCATGTCAATCATTCTGAGAGTCCCAAAAATTGCCTAAACGTCGAATCCACGACATGAACTGCGTCTTCCCAGTGAAAGCAGATTTAATCAGCTGAATGCTAAGTTAATCAGAAACTCTGACTACAATGATATCACTTTGGAAAACCTGAATTCTGTGCCAATTGCAGGAGAAAACAGTCTGCTGTCTCCATCAACACCACCTGCCTGAGCAAGGTTGCTCATGCCTGTAGAGAAGTTACCTTCGTAAGATTGTCGTAAACGACTCGACAAAGGAAAAATCCAACATGATTCCACAATAAATGAGGCATAAGTATCTTTAAGAAACTAATAAAGAAGTCGGAAATGAATTAGATCAAATCTACACTAACGGGAGCCGGTCGGCCGAGCGGACAGCACGCTGGACTTGTGATACTGTGGTCCGATCCCAGGCGCCGGCGAGAAACAATGGGCAGAGTTTCTTTCACCCTATGCCCCTGTTACCGAGCAGTAAAATAGGTACTTGGGTGTTAGTCAGCTGTCACGGGCTGCTTCCTGGGGGTGGAGGCCTGGTCGAGGACCGGGCCGTGGGGACACTAAAAAGCCCCGAAATCATCTCAAGATAACATGATAACGGGCCATCTTATCCCGCTAACGGCTGGACTAGTGCAGCATATATTGTAATTAGGAATGATGCCTTTCAAAACGGAAGGGAAGAGAATTATCAGGGGCCTGCGGGCCGCTCCAAGCAACAGCCTGGTGGACCAAACTCTCACAAGTCGAGCCTGGCCTCGGGCCGGGCTTGGGGAGTAGAAGAACTCCCAGAACCCCATCAACCAGGTATCAACCAGGTATCAACCAGGGAAGGAAAGCGTCAAGCCATTACGACTATATAGCACTTGGAAGGGGTCAGGATTTGGGATGGGACGCGGGGGAAGGAATGGTCCAATTTCATTTTCACCAAATGGAAATGAAAAAAAAAGTACGCACTAAGAACTATGCCTCTTCAACTCATGCAGAGCTAACTACCATTGCTGTGGAAATAAGATACCAAGAAAGAAACACGTAAGGAGCATTGATCTCCACTTATTCCAAAACTCCACTACAAAAGTCTTAGAACAGACAGACAATCCCAAGAAAAAATCACTGAAATTAAGACAGCGGGAATAATACTAACCAATCAAGGAATGGTGATCAAGTTCCAGTGGATCCCCTCTCTGACCATCCAAGTGGTTGGGCACCATTCCTTCCCTTCCCACCGTCCCATCCCAAATCCATATCCTGACCCCTTGCCAGTGCTATATAGTCGTAATGGCTTGGCGCTTTCTCCCTCCCTGATAATTCCCTCCCTCCAATGGTTCCCCTCCCACGTTGCAATCTGTGGACACGAACGAGCAGATGTTCCTGGCTGCTGAAGACGCTGAAGGAAGCCATGTGATCCTGTGGTCCTGTGGTTCTGGGTTCGATCCCAGGCGCCGGCGAGAAACAATGGGCAGAGTTTCTTTCACCCTATGCCCACATTCACCCATTCATTCTTTCACCCTATGCCTGATCACAGGATCACTGTGTTGACTACTTCATCCCTAAGACTCGAGTACGAACTTCAGTCAACAGCACCGTGAGAACTGAACTCGGGAAAGCAGATTAGGACAAAAAATTGAACTGAATCTGTACCCCTGATTCATTGTGGTGGCAGATGACAATCCTTTGTTGTTTGTTTATGTTTGCTTATGGAACTTGTTGTTTGTGCCAGCCCACAAACAATGTTGCACTGGTTTATTGACCACAAAAATATGCATTTAACATTTTGTGACCGGTTAAGCAAGCCGGATGGGAGGATTAGTGATCCGTGTGTGTCACACAGATCCTCGGACGCAGGTTCGAATCCTCGTCACGGCCCTTGTGGATTTGTTCATCCTTGTCTGTGTTGTAAATTGACAATTAAATCATCGACTTGATTTTTATGTGTTTATTTTCTAAGGAAAAAGTTTATTGTGTGTCTCAGAGGTTTCATAAGTCATGAGTAAAGTGATGAGTGATGTTGGTGGATCTGAATGTTTGCGACCATGTGATGAGTAGTGGCAAAAGGCACTACACTGCCTCATGTGGCAAGAGGCAGTGTAGACTACCTCTTGCCTCTAGACTAAATTAGACTACCATCATGGTGGTTAGAATAGAGGCAGTGCATGTTACCATGGTGTACAGAGTAGAGGCAGTGCACGATACCATAGTGTACAGAGTAGAGGCAGTGCACGATACCATAGTGTACAGAGTAGAGGCAGTGCACGATACCATAGTGTACAGAATAGAGGCAGTGAACGTTACCATAGTGATAACATTGGCGGTCCAACTTATCCAAATATAAACATTAATTACAAATTTAAGATAAAAATCAAACAAAAATTAAAATAAACGATACTTTACGGCTTTAATTCACCTATTCCAAAACTATGATCAATTTGGAGGATATTCCATACCATTAAATCCCGATTTTATTAATCTAAAATATATTCACAAATGCATAATATTGGTTCTTTCTCATTAACTAATTTTTATCATCCAATTAAACGATTTCGCAGATTCCACGTGACAGTTCATACGTATATTTTATTCATTACGTTCAAGTGATGTTTTATTCAATATACAGAATTGCAACAAAATGAGGTATTTCAATATCAACTAATGTTTGGGTGTTTGTGTTGGTGATGGACCAACATACCAATGGGGGATTAAACTCAGATTAAATTTATGGGCAATCACATATTAGGGGGGGAAAGGTTTGGATCTGCCTGCAGTTTTATCTCCCTGCCTGTGTCCAGGATTATGATGATGAATGATGAATATGGTGATCATGAGGGGTAGTGGTGACGAGAATTGTAGCGATGGTGGTTATGAATGTGGTGGCGATGGTTACAGTGATTTAATGATTGTGGTTACAGTGATGAGTAATTGAGTTTTTTTTGTTTACACAGGTGGGTACAGGAACAGCTGATGGCGACTTCTGACTCCTGATAGCAGGCTGAGAGCTTTCTCCTTCTAATAACTCATGGTGAGTCTTAGACTACAAGTTTTACTTTAATAATTCATTTTGCCGGTGACAGGAAGCCTGTGAATATATATATATATATATATATATATATATATATATATATATATATATATATATATATATATATATATATATATATATATATATATATATATATATATATATGTCGTACCTAGTAGCCAGAACTCACTTTTTGGCCTACTATTCAAGGCCCGATTTGCCTAATAAGCCAAGTTTTCCTGAATTAATATATTTTTTCTAATTTTTTGCTTATGACATGATAAAGCTACCCATTTCATTATGTATGAGGTCATTTTTTTTTATTGGAGTTAAAATTAACGTAGATATATGACCGAACCTAACCAACCCTACCTAACCTAACCTAACCTATCTTTATAGGTTAGGTTTGGTTAGGTAGCCGAAAAAGTTAGGTTAGGTTAGGTTAGGTAGGTTAGGTAGTCGAAAAACAATTAATTCATGAAAACTTGGCTTATTAGGCAAATCGGGCCTTGCATATTAGGCTGAGAAGTGCGTTCTGGCTATTAGGTACGACATATATATATATATATATATATATATGTCGTACCTAGTAGCCAGAACGCACTTCTCAGCCTACTATGCAAGGCCCGATTTGCCTAATAAGTCAAGTTTTCATGAATTAATTGTTTTTCGACTACCTAACCTACCTAACCTAACCTAACCTAACGTTTTCGGCTACCTAACCTAACCTAACCTATAAAGATAGGTTAGGTTAGGTTAGGTAGGGTTGATTAGGTTCGGTCATATATCTACGTTAATTTTAACTCCAATAAAAAAAATTGACTTCATGCATAATGAAATGGGTAGCTTTATCATTTCATAAGAAAAAATTTGAGAAAATATATTAATTCAGGAAAACTTGGCTTATTAGGCAAATTTGGCCTTGCATAGTAGGCTGACAAGTGCGTTCTGGCTACTAGGTACGACATATATATATATATATATATATATATATATATATATATATATATATATATATATATATATATATATATATATATATATATATATATATATATATACCGGTTAAGCAGGCCGGATGGGAGGATTAGTGATCCTTATGTGTCACACAGAACCTCGGACGCAGGTTCGAATCCTCGACATATATATATATATATATATATATATATATATATATATATATATATATATATATATATATATATATATATATATATATATATATATATATATATATATATTCCCCAGAATGCAACCCGACAACAGTTGCCTAACTCCCAGGTACCTATTTTTCTGCTAGGTGAACAGATGTATTAGGTGAGAGGAAACGTGATAAATCATTTCTGTCCCGCCATGATTTCAAACCCGAGATTCCTGATTGTAAGTCGAGAACGAACACAACTATTCTATCGAGGCCTTTCCTGGAACACGACCCGGTAATCGGTTAGCAACCACCGTCCATTCCATCCGGCGGTCGACCCTAAACAGGCATTCATAAAATTTAACATGCTGTTCATTCCAAATAGGAATGTTCTCAAATATAAAGTAATATTGTTATATATTAGCATACTGTGCATATTTAGGCATTGGTTAGGTTAGGTTAGGTTAGGTTAGGTTAGGTTAGGTTAGGTTAGGTTAGGTTAGGTTAGGTTAGGTTAGGTTAGGTTAGGTTAGGTGTTTAGGTTCTGTTGGCGATTATTTGTATTTGTAGTACGTGGGTGAAGCATTTACAGCGTTGTGGTTCGAACAAAAGTCGTCAGCGAAGCACTTGTTCCGGAAGTGTTCGGACGTCATCAGTTGTGAGTCGTTTTTCATTCATAAACAGGGCGTTTGGCGGGTGCATGGAATGGACTTTGTTAATGAGCACGGGCTGCAACCAGGTACCCAATTACTGCTGGGCGAACAGAGGCGACCAGTTCAAGATTTGGCGTCCCGACAAGCTTTTCCGGCCGGGATTCGAACCAGAGCTACGTGGGTATTGATGATTGTTGTTGTTATAGATTCAGCTACGCGGAACAAGTTCCAAGCAGCACAGGCTATGGTGAGCCCGTAACTTACCTGGCACAGGAGCGGGGCAAGTAGCACGGGCTATGGTGAGCCCGTAGTGGACTTACCTGGCACAGGAGCGGGGCAAGTAGCACGGGCTATGGTGAGCCCGTAGTGGACTTACCTGGCACAGGAACGGTGCTTTGCTAATGATGAGTTAAGGGATAATGAATTGGTGGACTTTGTGATTCGTTACAGATACCCCCTCAAGTACAACTAGGTGAGTACTGAATCAGAGACTCACTCGAATCAAGATTCAGTCTCAACAAATCTCATAGCCTCATAGATATCATGCATAATTAAAAACTAACGACTCGTATATCGCAACACTCGTAAGTGTTTAATTTTTAATTAATATCTCAACAATTATTTTCTTTCTCAGTGGCTTCAGCTGTTTAAAACAATTATTTATGTTCAAATTGTGGATTTGTATTAATATTTTGGTACGGAATGCACTATCTGACTGTCCTCACACTATCACTACTTTCTCTGACTGTCTCTCACTATCACTACTCTCTTTGACTGTCTCTCTCACTATCACTACTTTCTCTGATTGTCTCTCTCACTATCACTACTCTCTTTGACTGTCTCTCTCACTATCACTACTCTCTTTGACTGTCTCTCTCACTATCACTACTTTCTCTGACTGTCTCTCTCACTATCACTACTCTCTTTGACTGTCTCTCACTATCACTACTCTCTTTGACTGTCTCTCTCACTATCACTACTTTCTCTGATTGTCTCTCTCACTATCACTACTCTCTTTGACTGTCTCTCTCACTATCACTACTCTCTCTGACTGTCTCTCTCACTATCACTACTCTCTCTGACTGTCTCTCACACTATCACTACTTTCCCTGACTGTCTCTCACACTATCACTACTCTCTCTGATTGTCTCTCTCACTATCACTACTCTCTCTGACTGTCTCTCACACTATCACTACTTTCTCTGACTCTCTCACACTATCACCACCCACTTTCCTCACTACCATTACTCACTATCACTCTCTCTCTCTCTCTCTCTCTCTCTCTCTCTCTCTCTCTCTCTCTCTCTCTCTCTCTCTCTCTCTCTCTCTCTCTCTCTCTCTCTCTCTCTCTCTCTCTCTCTCTCTCTCTCTCTCTCTCTCTCGTCTCTCTGTCTGTTAAGTTCTAGTAATTTCTTGCAACTTCCTCTTATCAAAATTTTGACTTCTTATAAAATATACATTTTCTTCAATCATTCTTCGTGTCAGCCTCTGTTCTCTCTATTTATCTTTTAGTCGTGTATCTATTTCTGTCCATTACTGTTCATCTCCCGTCTTCCCCCCCCCCCTCTTGGTCTTAGTAGCTATATTGCTGTCTTTCGCCTACCTTGGCTGGGTACTACTCAAGATGCCAAGAACATGTCTCACTCAGAGGACTGTCCGGCGTCAATCTTAAAGCATCATTCTTCTCCATCTCTCTTCCCTATCCTTGCTTCTTCCTTTCCTTCTTCTTTCTCATGCCATGCCGCTCTTCGTCGAATTTTATTTTTTTGCTAGACATCAGATTCCGCCTTCTTCTCTCATTCTCCTCTTCTTCCTTCTCATTCTCCTCCTCCGTCTCCTCCTCTTCCCCCTCCTCCTCCTCCCAATCCTCCCCCACCTTCTCTCCAACTCACTGGTAATTAGCAAGTTGGCGTTGGCACAGCCTCATTAGTATTTTTGCCATCAATATGAGATTAATTAAAAATATCCTCTGGCTAATCTTCTAAAGTTTGTTAATTGGAGAGGACCCTATCTCGTTAGGTTAGGCAGATGCTTAATTAGATGTTTTTGTCTGGTTTTGGAACGATTGTCAAATTCTATCAATCAACGAGATAGATAAAGACTGTGGCGAACACGACCAAGCAGAACGGGCAGCCTGTAAAGGTTGCCTAATTAGAATTATATGCAGATACAGGCCAGCAGGCTACTCCGTGGGTGCGTGATTAATCATCCTTGAGACACTTAGAGCGTCTTCAAGACGGGCTTATCCATCCTTTGGTTGAGAGACGTTGTCTGGGGGAGAGATATGACTTCTGTGGCTAGGAGTCGTAGTCTGTGGCAGAGATATGACTTCTGTGGCTAAGAGATATGATCTGTGGCAGAGATACGACTTCTGTGGCTAAGAGATATGGTCTGTGGCAGAGATACGACTTCTGTGGCTGGGTGTCGTAGTCAGTGGCAGAGATACGACTTCTGTGGCAGAGATTTGACGTCTGTGGGTGGGAGTCGTAGTCTGTGGCAGAGATACGACTTCTGTGGCTGGGTGTCGTAGTCAGTGGCAGAGATACGACTTCTGTGGCTGGGTGTCGTAGTCAGTGGTAGAGATACGACTTCTGTGGCTGGGTGTCGTAGTCAGTGGCAGAGATACGACTTCTGTGGCAGAGATATGACTTCTGTGGCTGGGAGACCCTCAACCACAGGAAGCTCTTTGCTTGGTGACAAAAACATCTGTTTAACATATTGAAATATGTGCCAAGCGTAGCCGATCCCTAACAGATCCTGGTAGCAGATATTTTTCTTAATAGCAGCCCCTTAAATAATACTGTGATGCAGATGTTTATACATAACACCTGTAAATACAGGTAGGAGACACCTGTACTCATCACCTAGTTGTGCTTGTGGGGGTTGAACTTTGGCTCTTTGGTCCCGCCTCTCAACCTGAAGCGAACTATCGCTGGATTAGCAGCGTTCCCGCATCCGTCACCACCACTATCACCACTACCACAATCACATTCATCACCACAACCACCATTCACAGCACAACCACAACCACAATCACCCGCACCATCTTTACTGCAACCAATAGACGAAGAAAATCTACTAGAAGAAAGCTATCCACTTTTCTTCACGGAAACGTAAAGAAAACGACGAAGTGTAGCAGGTGTATTTTGTGGTGTATTTGGGAATAAAAAATAAATCAGTGATTTATAGTACATCATATATTTACCGTTGAGGATTTATATGTCAAAGTACAATGTATTATTACAAATGACACAAGTGTTAAGAATTGTATTTTTTTCTAA
Organism: Procambarus clarkii; assembly: GCF_020424385.1. Taxonomy (NCBI): domain Eukaryota; kingdom Metazoa; phylum Arthropoda; class Malacostraca; order Decapoda; family Cambaridae; genus Procambarus; species Procambarus clarkii. The sequence continues at coordinate 15,645 of NW_025557518.1, forward strand.
CTATGATAGTCAATGTTGAAGTGGTTAACGCCGATGTAGGAATTATTAACATTGTTAAGGTTAATGAAATGGTAATTATTAACAGCTTGAATTATTTTATTTCATGCTTTATTTGTGATCAATGCCCCATGGTCAATATCCGAGGTCAATGCCCCATGGTCAATATCCGAGGTCAATGCCCCATGGTCAATATCCGAGGTCAATGCTCCATGGTCAATATCCGAGGTCAATGCCCCATGGTCAATATCCGAGGTCAATGCCTCATGGTCAATATCCGAGGTCAATGCCTCATGGTCAATATCCGAGGTCAATGCCTCATGGTCAATATCCGAGGTCAATGCCTCATGGTCAATATCCGAGGTCAATGCCCCATGGTCAATATCCAAGGTCAATGCCCCATGGTCAATATCCGAGGTCAATGCCCCATGGTCAGTATCCGAGGTCAATGCCCCATGGTCAATATCCGAGGTCAATGTCCCATGGTAAATATCCGAGGTCAATGCCCATGGTCAATATCCGAGGTCAATGCCCCAGGGTCAATATCCGAGGTCAATGCCCCATGGTCAATATCCGTGCTCAATGCCCCATGGTCAATATCCGAGGTCAATGCCCCATGGTCAATATCCGTGCTCAATGCCCCATGGTCAATATCCGAGGTCAATGCCCCATGGTCAGTATCCGAGGTCAATGCCCCATGGTCAATATCCAAGGTCCTTTCTATTTTCGTAGATTGAACTAAGGTCTTGACATATTTTGTCGCTAATTTGATGGATTTTGTCACCTGTCATGGCAATGTCACATCACTGTCATGGCTATTTTCATGATGGTGGTCAAAGCCACGATGGCATTAATAGCATGGTCGTGGTTAATATTCTAGCTCCGTAAAAGGAATATTTTAATGCCGGCATTGACCCCCCATATGCTGATCTCGTGAGCAGTAGCGCAAAAAGGATTACCCAAGGGCTCAAAGAGGTGTAATTCATAACCATTAAATCCCTCCCCCCTAGGGAAACGGTCAATGTTGTAGACATGGTTAATGGTTGCTATCAATCTCCGGATCCAGGTATAATTGTAGATTACCAGCTGATTGACATGGGTATTGATGTGGATCCGCAGGGCTACTTCAAGATTATATACATCTTAAGTAGCCATCCTTACCTCTATCCCTCATGCCAAACTGTTTCGTCTCTCCCTCTATTCTTCTCCTATCCCACAATTACCCCCCTTTGCAGTTCCTTGCCTGCTTGTAAGTGGCTAATGTACACTATCCTGTGCTACGATCCACTCCACTACTTCTTTCTACGAACGGATTTGAGTCCTGAACGTAGTCTAGGACTTAAGGGAACTCTCAGTGTATATTCACCTCTCTTGAAGTAACAAACACAAGTGCTTGCCTCTCCTCAGCATCTTCAAGCACCGGGAATGGCGTGTATTGGCCAGTGTGAATATAACTGAACCATCTCCTTGTTACCTGCCAGCCCTCGATAGTTCCCAATGGGTGTCTCAGAAGCCAAACCAGACCCCAGGCTAATTACTTAAGGTAATATCGCGCATTAGTGGTGATTAGGGCTGGTAATGTGATGTATATTACCAATTGACGGAAACGGTGTGTGTGTGGATTTGCTCGTTGGGGGGGCTGGTCTAAGTGATTCCGCAAGCAATTTCATTTGTTAATGGAAGTCTGTGTGAGATACATGGTATTTATGTCTTGTTTAGTCTGGCGCATAAGGTGGTGTGATGATGTGTTAGTGTAGAGTATGGAGTTTACCTCTTGTGTTTGATGTGACTTTGTGTCAAGCACGGAGTTTACCTCTTGTGTTTGATGTGACTCTGTGTCAAGTACGGAGTTTTACCTCTTGTGTTTGATGTGACTTTGTGTCAAGTACGGAGTTTACCTCTTGTGTTTGATGTGACTCTGTGTCAAGTACGGAGTTTACCTCTTGTGTTTGATGTGACTTTGTGTCAAGTACGGAGTTTACCTCTTGTGTTTGATGTGACTCTGTGTCAAGTACGGAGTTTACCTCTTGTGTTTGATGTGACTCTGTGTCAAGTATGGAGTTTACCTCTTGTGTTTGATGTGACTCTGTGTCAAGTACGGAGTTTACCTCTTGTGTTTGATGTGACTCTGTGTCAAGTATGGAGTTTACCTCTTGTGTTTGATGTGACTCTGTGTCAAGTACGGAGTTTACCTCTTGTGTTTGATGTGATACGGTGTCAAGCACGGAGTTTACGATAATTCTAAATCCTATCATTCTAAATCCGATCATTCTAAATATGATCATTCTAAATACGATCATTCTAAATACTATCATTCTAAATACTATAATTCCAAATCCGATCATTCTAAATACGATCATTCGAAATTCAATCATTCTAAATCTGATCATTCTAAATACGATCATTCGAAATTCAATCATTCTAAATACTATCATTCTAAATACTATCATTCTAAATACTATCATTCTAAATACTATCATTCTAAATACTATCATTCTAAATACTATCATTCTAAATACGATTATTATAAACGCGACTGTTCTAAATGCGATATTTTTTTTTTAGTTACGATAAGAAAAGCTTGCGAGCGGAACCGCAACACAGAGGTCGGTACGTGACCACCTCTATACTCTGCTTGACGGGTCGTGGTTCGCAGCCTCGACCCATTCACAGTGATCAAGGGGTTTGTATGTGTTTCTGGAAAACATCTTTGGTCTTCGGGGGTTGGGGTGTAAAATTTGGGGAAGTGGGGGTTGAAACTTGGGAAAGTGGGGGTTTGAAACTTGGGGAGTGGGGGTTTGAAACTTGGGAAAGTGGGGGTTTGAAACTTGGGAAAGTGGGGGTTTGAAACTTGGGAAGTGGGGGTTTGAAACTTGGGGAGTGGGGGTTTGAAACTTGGGGAAGTGGGGGTTTGAAACTTGGGAAGTGGGGGTTTAAAACTTGGGGAAGTGGGGGTTTGAAACTTGGAAAGTGGGGGTTTGAAACTTGGGGAAGTGGGGGTTTGAAACTTGGGAAAGTGGGGGTTTGAAACTTGGGGAAGTGGGGGTTTGAAACTTGGGGAAGTGGGGGTTTGAAACTTGGGAAAGTGGGGGTTTGAAACTTGGGGAA
>NW_025557519.1:0-14188 GCF_020424385.1 Procambarus clarkii
CAAAGCTGACTTAAGATCTAGGAAAGTGGTGTATGACCTATCAGTATGCAGGGTGAGGAATGTGGTAATACAGTGATGTACACTCTTTCCATGCATAAAACCATATATCTGGGGAGACAACATATTATTAATTTTGTAAAGGAGACGGTTGAGAACCATCCTCTCAAGACACTTATAGAGACAACTAGTGAGGGAGATTGGGCGAAAAGCACTCGGCTGGTGAGGTTTAGGAATGGGAATAATAACACTGTTGGTCCATGACTTAGGAAGCTCCCCAGTTACATAGCACATATATACAATTGAAGAAAGGTATTCCCTGGAACTAGCAGAAGCATATGCAGTATGCCGTCAGTAACTCCATCCTCCCCGGGTCATGTAGCTTTGCCTTTATGTAGAGCAGAATCTAGTTCGTATTCAGTAAAAGCATGTCACAGTCATCCTCTTGATGACGCATAAAGTCAAGGAACCTTGCCCTATCAGTATATCTATCATTTAATTCATTCTGTGAGGGTAGAGGAAGACTGTCAAAGCTGGAAGTCGTGGCCCAAGCACCAACAAGCTCATTTGCTCTGTGCAGAGGATTAGGGTACGAGATCTCTGCAGCATTTTTTCCCTTTGATCTTGTTGATATCCTTCCATGCCCGACTTAGTGGCGTGTGAGAATTGAGACCACGGACAAAAGTTTCCCAGTCTGTCTGCCTCAGCTCCACCATACGTTCCCTGGCCTTAGCCAGAGCCGCTTGAAAGAGCCGAAGCATTTCAGCAGTGCGGGTCCTTCTACAAGCTAGTCCAATTATTCTGGCAGTGCGTTTTAGTGTCTGCAATTTAGAATCATTATAATAAACATAAGTGCTATGACCAGTGTAATTTGGGTTACGTGGCCTGGACGATGGATCAAGTGATTCTATAAACTGTTTGATAGTACCTGTGAGCTCATTGTTAAAATCTTCAACTGATGAAGGCTCAGATGAACTGCACCAATCTGACACATGAGCAACAAGATTGTCTCGTTGATCGATGGGCACAGCCAGCCTCTTCCGCCTGAACACTCCACCAGGGAGGATAGAGCTTCCAATGCTTACAGTGGCTAATATGCCCAGATGATCAGACGCCATAACTGGCACTATTGACGAGGTGCACACGGTGTGAGAGACGTTGAAACCGAGACATAGACCAAGAATACCTCCGTAGATATGCGTCGGTTCAAGGTCATCCACAATCTGTGCATCATCGTGACTACCTAATAGTGACACCAGTTGGGTTGCCGTTACGATTACTGAACTGCGAATTACCAATATTCCTATGTCTAGCGTTATAATCACCTCTAATGATGGTAGGCTCAGTCTGAATACAGATAGGAAGGTCAGCATAATTAAAGTTACAAGGAGTCGATTATTTAGTACATAGTTGTTTTTCTCTTAAACTGGATGATAGAGGGGGAGTCTTTAACGTGATTGGGAATACATACATACATACATACATACATACATACATACATACATACATGCGTACATACATACATGCGTACATACATACATACATACATGCATACATACATACATACATACATACATACATACATGCATGCATGCATGCATACATACATACATACATACATACATACATACATACATACATACATTCATACATTCATACATACATACATACATACATACATACATACATGCATACATGCATGCATACATACATACATACATACATGGGAGAATGGGGACCCCCATCGTGGTGCAGATGCGTGGCGAGCTAAACTCTTGGAAGTGGCAACAGGGAATTTTCTGAGCCAGCATGTCAAGGAACCCACAAGAATGAGAGGCAATGATGAACCAGCTAGACTCGACTTAATATTCACCCTGAATGAGTCAGAAATAAGGGAAGACAAAGTTGAAGCCCCCATAGGAATGAGTGACCACAGTGTACTGACCTTTGAGTACTTGGTGGAGGTAGGGATAACCTATCCAAGGATGGGAGTGGAGGGGAAAAGACTGAATTACCGAAGAGGAAAATATGACGAGATGAGGAACTTCCTCAGGGGAATACCATGGGAAACAGAACTTAGAGACAAGAATGTGCAGGTCATGATGAATATTGTCACCCAAAAGTGCCAGGAAGCTGCAGACAGGTTTATCCCCGTCCAAAAGGAGAAAAACGAAAAACAACAGAAAAACCCATGGTTCAACCAGGAATGTAAGGTAGCGAAACAACTGAGCAAAAGAACATGGAGAAACTACAGAAATAACAGAACACCAGAGAGCAGGGAGAGATACCAGAGGGCCAGAAATGAGTACATCAGAGTGAGGAGGGAAGCAGAGAGACAGTTTGAAAATGACATCGCGAGTAAAGCCAAGACCCAACCAAAGCTGCTCCACAGCCATATCAGGAGGAAAACAGCAGTGAAGGAACAAGTGATGAAGCTGCGGAAAGGGGAGAACAGATACACAGAGAATGACAAGGAGGTGTGTGAAGAACTCAACAAGAGATTCCAGGAGGTCTTCACAATAGAACAAGGAGAAGCCCCTGCACTAAATGAGGAGGCGGCAAACCAAGCAACCTTGGAGGAATTTGACCTCACCAGTGATGAGGTCAAAAGGTGTCTGCTGGAGCTAGATGTGACAAAGGCTGTTGGGCCTGATAGAATCTCACCATGGATACTAAAGGAAGGTGCAGAAGCACTAAGTGTGCCACTCTCTATGGTGTATAACAGGTCACTGGAAACAGGAGACTTACCAGAAAGTTGGAAGACAGCTAACGTGGTCCCAATATACAAAAAGGGTGACAGGCAAGAGGCACTGAATTACAGGCCAGTTTCCTTAACTTGTATACCATGCAAGGTGCTGGAGAAGATCGTGAGGAAAAGGCTCGTAGAGCATCTGGAGGGAAATAACTTTGTAACGCACCACCAACATGGGTTCAGAGATGGTAGATCGTGCCTCACAGGTTTAATAGAATTTTATGACCAGGCAACGAAAATTAGGCAGGAAAGAGAAGGGTGGGCCGACTGCATTTTCCTGGATTGCCAAAAAGCCTTTGACACAGTACCCCATAAAAGGCTGTTAAAAAAGTTGGAGCAACAGGCAGGAGTAAAAGGGAAGGTGCTCCAGTGGATAAGGGAGTACTTAAGCAACAGGAACAGCGAGTAACTGTGAGGGGGAAGACATCAGAGTGGCGAGATGTCACCAGCGGAGTCCCACAGGGCTCAGTACTTGGACCCATCCTGTTTCTAATATATGTGAACGATCTTCCAGAGGGTATAGACTCATTCCTCTCGATGTTTGCTGATGATGCAAAAATTATGAGAAGAATCAAGACGGATGAAGATAGACAGAGACTACAGGATGACCTGGATAAACTGGAGGAATGGTCTAGAAAATGGCTGCTGAAGTTCAACTCTGGAAAGTGTAAGGTGATGAAATTAGGCGAAGGGAGCAGGAGGCTGAACACAAGGTATCATCTGGGAGGGGAAATCCTGCAAGAATCAAATAGAGAGAAGGATCTGGGGGTTGATATCACACCGAACCTGTCCCCAGAGGCCCACATCAAAGAATATCATCAGCGGCATATGCTAGACTGGCCAACATAAGAACTGCCTTCAGAAACTTGTGTAAGGAATCTTTCAGAACCCTGTATACCACTTATGTAAGACCAATCCTGGAGTATGCAGCTCCAGCCTGGAGTCCATACCTAGTTAAACACAAGACAAAGTTAGAGAAGATTCAGCGGTATGCCAGCAGGCTCGTCCCGGAACTGAGAGGATTGAGCTACGAGGAAAGGCTAAAGGAGCTGAACCTCACATCCCTGGAAAACAGAAGAGTAAGGGGAGACATGATAACCACCTACAAAATTCTCAGGGGAATTGACAGGGTGGACAAAGACAAACTCTTCAGCACGGGTGGGACACGAACAAGGGGACACAGGTGGAAACTTAGTACCCAGACGAGCCACAGAGACGTTAGAAAGATTTTTTCAGTGTCAGAGTAGTTAATAAATGGAATGCACTAGGAAGTGATGTGGTGGAGGCTGACTCCATACACAGTTTCAAATGTAGATATGATAGAGCCCAGTAGGCTCAGGAATCTGTACACCAGTTGATTGACAGTTGAGAGGCGGGACCAAAGAGCCAAAGCTCAACCCCGCAAGCACAATTAGGTGAGTACAATTAGGTGAGTACATACATACATACATACATGCGTATATAAATACATGCGTATATACATGCGTATATAAATACATACATACATACATACATTACATACATACATACATGCATGCATGCGTACATACATCCATCCATCTATCCATACATACATACATACATACATACATACATACATACATACATGCATACATACATGCATGCATGCGTACATACATACATCCATCCATCTATCCATTCATACATACATACATACATACATACATACATACATACATACATACATACATACATGCATACATACATACATACATGGTGGAGGTGAGAGGCGGGACCAAAGAGCCAAAGCTCAACCCCGCAAGTACAATTAGGTGAGTACATACATACATACATACATACATACATACATACATACATACATACATGCGTATATAAATACATGCGTATATACATGCGTATATAAATACATACATACATACATTACATACATACATGCATGCATGCGTACATACATACATCCATCCATCTATCCATACATACATACATACATACATGCATACATGCATACATGCATACATACATACATACATACATACATGTGTAACACGGGTTAGGGTTCCTCTCTCTTTGCTTCCTTCTTTCTACTCCCTCTACCCGTATTCTTACTTTTGTTTCTAAACCAAGGGACTCCAAAACTTTTAACAAAGCCAACTCCACGCCACGTGGTCCTAAGACGATTGACCGACTTAGGATTCTACACCCAGTATGACGTGACCTAAGCTCTGAACAAAACCCTAGAGTCACCTCTGCTGCCACCACCAGACCAGTAATACAAGAGCAATGATCGAGGTCTGGATCGATCACGCTAATTAATCAACCTAGGGGCTTGATCCCCACTATAAACGATGACCTTGAGTGTGGAATAAATTACACGGTAATGATAATTCCGATTCGATGTTAGAATCGGCGCCCAATGCAACTCTGCCTCGTGTGGACCACGTGACCAGGACAAGTATACACATAAAACACATGGAAACAATAAAATGCAAATTAATAACAAATTTAATTTATTAAAAGAAAACTAAAACAAAATCTAAATGTGTTCACTCCCTATCACTTTAACACTCCCTACTTGACCTGAGTGGCAAATGAGAAGACTATCCCTATAATTAACAATAGCAACTATACCTTGGGCGACCACAGCTCTAGGTGTTGGGTGGTCTTGGGGAGAGGTAAGATGTTTGACCTCTCCCAGCTGCTCCCGTATTCACACTGACTTGTCCTCGTCTGGCCTAGCCCAGACTAGAACCTTGTATTGTTCCGCATCGCTTACCCAGTTACTTTAGCACGGTTAAGTTATAACAATTATCCTCTGTTTATACTGAATTGATCCAGACTGGTTGAATTATTTTACTGAATTAAATTACAAACATCTAACGGCAGAGCTGTTCCCGATCCCCAGAATGGTTAATTGAACTTTGAGAAATACTAGACATGTCAACCCCTGATGACCTATGACCGCCGGTCACTCCGCTTTAAAAGTTAGATCTGATTCGTGACGTCACTGATGGTGACTTAAACTCAATAATTAGAATACTCTTGATATTGTATCCAGTACTATTATACAATACAATTTTAATGCAAAATGAATAAAGGCTAATTTTCTCTAAATTGCTGAATACTATAGGATGATTCATTATACGCAGATATGAACAAAGCGTCGGTTATTTCCACCGCGAATTCCCCTGGGGGTCAGGTCACCATGCGGCTCAGCTTCCCATTCTCTTTTGTCGATAAACCACTCTGGATAATTCTTACAACAGCCTAGTCTGTTACACATGCATGCATGCATGCATGCATGCATACATACATACATACATACATACATACATACATACATACACGTCCAGTCAGCATATAGCTATTTCGGGACAAAATCCAATACAGTTTATTTTGGTGAGACGCCACTGTGATGAGGAGTTTAAATATCACAGGAACTGTAGGTTAATGTGTGACATAGGTGAGGTTAGATGAAGCATCTACAAGCTTCAGTTGGAGGCTGATGGAGTGTTGTGGAGGCTGCTGGTACTATGTCCAGATGTTGGAGGGTGGATTTGACTCTCCCACCTTCCCTCCCCCTCCCCCTACATTGACCGCAGTACGTCTAAGGTTACTTTCCACTCTCGCTTACCAAGGGTATAACCCCCGCCCCCCCCCCCCCCCCCCAACACACACACATGCATCAGATTCTTAACTTACAATATTTATGCAGGCGATGAGTCACAACAACGTGGCTGAAGTATGTTGACCAGACCACACACTAGAAATTGAAGGGACGACGACGTTTCGGTCCGTCCTGGACCATTCTCAAGTCTCACTATATCGACTTGAGAATGGTCCAGGACGGACCGAAACGTCGTCGTCCCTTCAATTTCTAGTGTGTGGTCTGGTCAACTTACAATATTTATGATTTACCAATTTATGTTACTACACTGACTCTCAATTTCACAATATTGTATAAACTTTGATGAATCGCTCGTCTATGGGTCATCCAATAATGTTAGCAGACTTCTAGATGTTACCACTGCTAGGTTTAGGCTCAGCTACAAGTACCTCTGGGAGTTTGTAACATCTGATGATGTAGATTTGACTAAATGTAAACTCTGTCAGCAGAACTATTCGCATACTTTGCGTCTTTATATAATGGAATGTGAAAAATCGCGGAATTTAAAGATAACATCATCAATAGTGTCCATGAAATGTGTAAGTACTTCATTCATAATGATGTGCTGCCCGAAATCTTAGCGAAGTATCCAAAATTTGCTTACTGTAGGTAATGCATACACATGACTGTAAAGCTGCCGCCCAGTTGGGTGGGTGTGGAGCACATGACTGTAAAGCTGCCGCCCAGTTGGGTGGGTGTGGAGCACATGACTGTAAAGCAGCCGCCCAGTTGGGTGGGTGTGGAGCACATGACTGTAAAGCTGCCGCCCAGTTGGGTGGGTGTGGAGCACATGACTGTAAAGCTGCCGCCCAGTTGGGTGTGTGTGCAGCAAGACTAGTAACTGTGTGACTCACCATAAATGTAAAGTGCCTTGTATAGTGACTGTTGTGAGCCTCTTGTTGAATCACTTGTGACACAAAAGATTACTGATGTGTGTATTTGTGGTGGTGATTAAATATGTATGTATATATGTATACGTATGAATATGTACATGTATGCATAAGTATGTGTACATTAATAATTTTGTAACTAGCGTCAAAAGATTGTTATTTGCTTAGCTAAACGAACTAGAGGGTTCAGTTCCTGAACCGATTATGTGCCTCTGTAATCCTTTACACCACCGCCCACGGGATGTGTATTATGGGGTGCATAATAAAGAAAGAAAATGAATGGACCGAACCCCACAATTCATTTAGCTAAGCAAGTTACAATCTTGATGAGCTAGTTACAAAATTCACTATAAGTCGTCACATCATAAATGGGTTCGAGATGGACCACAAGTAGTGCATTACATAATTTATCAGTATTGAGCAGCCTGTGATCCCCGCCTGGCTGGATACTGATACCTAGGTAATTTTCATGTGTCCGGACACCGGCAATAAGGTGGTATTATTTATTTAACTTAAGATATATATATTTTTAAATGTTGTCACATTAACGGCTACATCTTCCTTTCTTCTGACATATAGATTTTTAAGATTAATTAAAATATATGGAAACTAATTATACAATTTATTGGCTGGTGTGCAGGGCTTCACACTCTCAGAGCTAGCCATCAAGTAACTATCAAAACGCATATAACTTCGTTTTCACTTCAGTTATATTTATGACAAAGGATTTTAAATGTAGCCTATATTTCTACCTTTCAGATGACATAAATACTTTTGTTAATTACAATATCTAGATCAAACTAACATTGATTTTCAAAAGGTTGTATATTTTCCATCAATGGAGAGCATCAGCCAAGAAGCCTTCTTTCAAATATGAATATCTTTCCTCACCCAATAAGATCTAATCTCTGAATAAAACGCAAAAAACGACTTGATTGTAACCTATCCACCGCTGCCCATTGGATGGGGGAGAGGGGGTTATGTGTAGGATAAACATATCAATTGTGACACTAGCCCTCCATATATGTCAGTTGCTTAAATTATAAACTGCTGTACTTGTGGTCGGACTCGAGCCCATTGTTGATGTGACAATGTGCATTGACTTTTGTAACTAGCTTATCAAGATTATAACTTGCTTGGCTATATGAATTGTGGGGCTCAGTCCCTGAGCCCATTATGTGCCTCTGTAACACTCCACTATCGCTCATAGGATGGGTATGGGGTGCATAATAAATGAACTAAAATAAGCTCTGCCTTTTTGATAACATATACAATTATAAGCTTTATTTGTGAAGCTCAATTAATTAAACAATATATCAAAGAGCCTGTAGGGTTCGGTGAGATGAGCGAAGAGACATGGGAGATTTTACATAAGTACAGTACATGGTAGTTTAAGTAGCGAACGCATGTCAACGAATAACGAGTATATATACAATACAATACAATTTTATTTAGGTAAGGTACATACATGCAATAAATTTTTACAAGGATTGGTTGATATAACAAAAACAATATAACAAAGATATATTGGTTGATATAACAAAACAATTGTCCTATGAAGTCGATTTAACTTCCAAACATATATTTTTTTAATAAATGTTAAATGTTTTCTGGCTAGTTATGTTAGATTTTATTAAAAATACGTATTCTACTTGTTAACATTATAATTTAAATTTGTGATAATTTGTGCAGAGAAGTGCGACAACTGGATATGCCAACAAACACTTTCCAAACAACGATATATCTTGGATAAGTCGCTCCACAACATTGACGCTTGGACCGTCGACTTCCTTTGATGCTACTTATTTACTTATTTCATAATGAAATTATATTAGTTTGGAGTAAATATATGTTTTCTCATGTTCTGCATTCAGCACCCACATTATAGTAAATATACCATATTACTTCATTACTTAAATAATGCTAGGAGGGTTTGAGTTGCTTTGGGTCTTTAGTGGACAGAATCTCCAATAGATGGGGCGAGAGTCGCTCCCTCTCTCTCGCCCGAGCAAGAGTCGAAACTTAATTTAAAATTGATATATCTTTGTTCTCGAACATGATATATTTCATTTGGTGAAATCATAATAATGTTCATATCTCGATCTTTCTGGAGGCATATAAGATTTTAGGCTTTATTAGCGTATCTTTGTTAATTATACAATATATCGGCAAGTGCGTAGGCGTCTGCACTCCATGCCCGACAAGCTACTGAGCGCTACTATAAAAACATATGTATCTTCACTTGAGCTATAAATATGTCTATTGTAATGTATTTAAAATGAAGCTCTTATTTCTATCTTGCTTAAGACATAAAACATTTGTGTTTATTAACGAATTTACGTGAAATAAACATTGATCTGAGAGAATTGCTCTGTCGTTCAGTCTGTACGGGGTGGGAGCTCCGTAATTTTTAAAATACATGTATCTTCATTAGAACTTTAAATATGTCCATGGTAAAGTGTTTAAAGTGAAGCTTATATGTCTGCCTTTCTTGAGACATATAAATCATATATGTTTATTAACGAATTCACGTGAAATAAACATTGTTCTGAGAGAGAGTTGCTCGGTCGATCAATCTGTCCGGGGTTAAAGCTCGGCTATTATAAAAGTACACGTATCTTCGCTTTAAATTTAAATATGCCCATGGTAAGGTATTTAGAATGAAGCTTATATTTCTATCTTTCTTGTGACATATAAAACTCTTACGTTTATTAAGGAATCTGTGTGAAATAGGCATGGTTCTGAGATGAATGCTGCGGTTTTCGAGCTCGACGCGCGGCAATGGACGCAATACACATCCAGTGGGTGTTATTGGATCCTATACCCATTTTATTTGTGGTTGGAGCCCCATACCCATTCTATGGGTGGTTGGAGCCCCATACCCATTCTATGGGTGGTTGGAGCCCCATACCCATCCTGTGGGTTGTAGTGGACGCCATACTCATCCTGTGGGTGGTATTGGACCCCATACCCTTCCTGTGGGTGGATGTGATCCCCATACTCATCCTGTGGGTGGATGTGACCCTCATACCCATCCTGTGGGTGGTATTGGACCCCTTTCCCACCTAACAGGCGGTAGGTGACAATATACCCATCCTAGCTATAGTTGGTTTAGTAGACACAATACCGTCCTGTTTGCAGTAGTTTACCCCATAGACATTCCAACGTAACATCGTTTTCTGTTAGCGTTCCTACAAAACATTCTTTAAAGATTTGTAAAGCACAAACTATGGTATATAATATTGATTGGTGAAGGACTGTTATTCTATGTAATAATTTTTAGTGCTTATTATAATTTACTAAGAACAACTAATATTTCTCAAAACAAAACTACGAGCCTTCAATAGGAAGTAGCTGATCTGTAATATTCTAAGAGCATGGACAATAGTAGGTAAATTTCACAACCCATGTGGGACCTGAAAACTACAATTTTCCTTATAATTGAGCCAATCACGAATATTCTGCAATCTATGTTGACGGACGGGTACTGTGACACGTAAATTGGTACGTGAGGAAGAGTTTGGGCCTTGGTAAAAAAAGTAACTGGGAATATATCACATATTTACTAATTCATATTCAACATATTGACTTTAAGCATTAAGTCATATATGTGCTGTCTTGTGTGAGAACGGGTTGCCTTTTTGACCTAGAAAAGGCTTACGACACCACTTGGCGTTATCATATCCTATCTCAACTTCATTCTCTTGGCCTTCGTGGCCATCTCCCTCTCTTTCTCCGCAGCTTCCTCTCTCGTCGTTCCTTTCGGGTGCGCCTTGGTACCGCTCTCTCTCCCTCTTTTCAGCAATACGAAGGTGTGCCCCAGGGTAGTGTTCTGAGCACTACTCTTTTTCTTGTTGCCCTCAATGGTCTTCTTTCCTCTCTTCCTTCTGGTGTCTTCTCCGCTCTCTATGTCGATGATCTTACCCTTTGTTGTCAGGGTGATGATTCGCCTCTCCTTCAACGCCGGCTTCAACTTGCAATTGATGCCGTGTCGTCTTGGGCCACAGGTCATGGCTTCAAGTTCTCTACTTCTAAGACTTGTGCCATGACTTTTACGCGGAAACGGGTTGTTCTTCGTCCCTCTTTGTCACTTTATGGTCATCCCCTTGAATACAAAGATTCCGCGAAGCTTTTGGGGTTATTCCTTGACACTCGTTTGTCTTGGTCTCCCCATATCTCTTACCTCCGTGTTGAGTGCTCTAAGGCCCTTACCCTCCTTCGGGTCTTGTCCCATACTTCTTGGGGGGCAGATAGGCGCGCACTCCTTGCTTTACATTCCTCTCTCGTCCTGTCTAAGCTCGATTATGGTTGCCCTGCTTACTCGTCTGCTTCTCCTTCTACTCTTCGCCGTCTTGATGCTTTGCACCATACTGGGTTGCGCCTCAGTTCTGGTGCCTTTCGTTCGACTCCCATCCTTAGCTTGTATGTTGACACTGGCTTCCTGTCTCTCCAGGACCGCCGTGATCGCTACTGTCTTCGCTATCTTGCGCGGTCCTTGCAACATCCTTCCTCTCGCCTCTGTCGTGCTTTAACTTTTACCCCTCCTGCGGTTCCTGTTCCTCTTCACCACCTCCCTCTTTCTGTCCGGTTATCTCGCCTACAGGATTCTCTCTCCGTTCGTATTTCTGGTGTTTCTCCTCGTGTTGTTCCTTCTTTGCCCCCGTGGAGGGTCCCTCTTCCGCGGTTTTGTACTTCCTTGACCCGTATCACTAAAGCTTTTACCCCTCCTACGGTTCTAAAACGCCTTTTCCTCGAGCACTTTTCTTCTCACTCCCGCTCCGTTTCTGTCTTCACCGATGGGTCTAAGTCAGCGGACGGTGTTGGCTACTCTGTTGTTTTTCCTGATCACACTTATATGTGTCGCTTGCCTCCGGAGACTAGCATCTTTACAGCAGAACTTTATGCTATTCTCTATGCACTTCGTCTCCTGCTTTCTCGTTGTCAGTCTTCCTTTGTGGTTGTTGTTGACTCTCGTAGTGCCCTCATGGCTCTCGGGTCCTTTAATCCGGTTCATCCAGTAGTTGTCGAGATCCAGCATTGGCTGTTTCTCGTTCACAGTAAATTTAAGTCGGTTGAGTTTTGTTGGGTTCCCAGCCATATTGGTGTGTCTTTAAATGAGCGTGCGGATGCTGCCGCTAAGGAAGCTGTCCGCTCTTGTCCCATCTCTCGTAAAGGCATTCCGTATTCCGACTTTTACCCAGTTATCCATTCCTCAGTTCTTACCCGTTGGCAGGCTTCTTGGTTGTCTGTTACTGGTAACAAGCTACGTACTCTTAAATGTTGTTTCCTCGTGGCCGTCCTCCTTCCACCGTAACCGGCGGTGGGAACAGCTCTGGCGAGGTTGCGTATTGGCCATACTCGCTTAACCCATGGTCACTTGATGGAGCGCCGCCCTGCTCCTTATTGTCCTAGTTGCATTGTCCCTCTTACGGTCGTGCATGTCCTTCTTGAATGTCCTGACTTCCAGGACGAGCGTGTGTCTTGCTTTACGACCGCCCCTCGCGGTCACCTGTCCCTCGATAGAATTCTTGGTGACTCGGATACTTTTGATATCGTTCGCCTTATGCGTTTTTGTTCTCGTATTGGCATCCTTGGTGATATTTAGCGCCCTCTGATTATTTTGCGTATTTGATGGTGCTACATAGCCTTCCCGGTTTGGTGCCTTCTTTTGATAATTACTTACTTACTTGCTAGCCGATGTGTTCACAGTCTGGCGAGATACCATGCTTGCTCTCTACAAATTAGACATTTCACACTACTTTTCTTTACCCTCATTTGCTTGGGATGCGTTCTTGCTTAAATCGAAAGTTCAACTTGATGTTGTGTCAGACCCATTGTTATATGATTTACTTCGTCGGAATCTCCGAGGTGGGTTCACCAGTGTGACGAGACAGTACACGAATGTGGAGAACAGGCACACAGGCTTAGATCTAGGGGAAGATAGTAGCTACATCATTTACTTAGACTTTAATAGTCTTTACGGGGCGTGTATGACTGAACTGCTCCCTCGGGGTGGGATTCGGAAACTGACACACAATGAGCGTGACGTGCTGCTGGAGCAAGGCTTGGAGAATATCTCATGTGACGGGTCCAAGGGATATTGGGTGTTGTGTGATACACTGCAGGTCCGACCTGAGGTAGCTAGGTATACAGATGAACTGCCCCTAGTTCTTTCACATACATGCATTACTGAGGAACACATTTCACCCTACAGTAATAATATTCTTACAGAAGAAAGTCGCGGTCTGCCTAAAAACAACACTAAATTAATTGCTTCTCATCTTCCTCAGAAAGACTACCTCGTTAGTCTGGACTTGTTACAGTTGCTCATGCGCATTGGATTAGAAGTAGCTAAAGTTCATGACATCTACGAATTCGAGCAGGAGTTACCTTAAAGACTTCATTGAAACCAATGTTCGTGAACGAGCCAGTACCAAATGCGCGATAAAAAAAAAGGCTTTCAAACTCGTATCAAACTCTATATATGGAAAGAGTCTCACAGATGTATCTAAATATGGGAACAAACACTATTTGGTCACAGATCGTAGACATTTCCTGAAACATGCTCGAAACCCATTCTTCAAGCGGAGTCTTTTGTTAAGTAAGGATCGTGTGATATGTACTATCAAGCAGAAGTCTCTCCTAGTCAACACTCCTACGTATCTGGGCTATCATATACTTCAAATTGCTAAGAGGCGACTCTGTGAGTTCTGGTATGATGTTGTCAAACCTGCGTATGGGGATAAAGCGAGTCTGTTATATACAGACACAGACTCTTTCATCATTAAACTGGACTGTCAGGATGTGTTTGAAGAGTTGAATAAGTCTCCTCTCTTCGACTGTATGGATTTTAGCAATTTTAATGACACACATCCATCATACTCTAAAGCGCGAGAAGGTGAA
>NW_025557521.1:0-29206 GCF_020424385.1 Procambarus clarkii
ATATATATATATATATATATATATATATATATATATATATATATATATATATATATGCAATTGACGATCACAAAACACTGATCATTTTATGCGGAAAATCCACAGAGAAATATGAAATGAGGTGAACGTTTCGGCTTTGTTAAAGCCTTTGTCAACACCAGACTGACTCATAGTCTGGTGTTGACAAAGGCTTTAACAAAGCCGAAACGTTCACCTCATTTCATATTTCTCTGTGGATTTTCCGCATATATATATATATATATATATATATATATATATATATATATATATATATATATATATATATATATATATATATATATATATATATATATATACACACACACACATGGTATGTGTAAGCTGGTCAGAACTGCATTTCACCTTTCCAAACGCATATTATGTAAAAATAACATACTTGAAACACTGTTTATGTATGATAGACGTAAATCTATGTATTTGTTCTGTATTACATAAACATTTTAAAAGCATTGCAATCACCTCCTGTTGTTGACTGTTCAATAAATCACTGTTTAACAGATCTCTAAGCCTGTCCGCGGAGGACAGGAAAGAAGATGTATAAACGGTAGTTACCATTGTCTATGAATGGCCAATTCTGTGGTAGAAAATTATAATAATAAAAAGTTATTTCTTTGTGCATGTAAAGAGGTAAAGGTAGATCTATGCCACAGCTTAACATGGTGAAAGGGATTGACTGGGCTGCAATTGAATCCCAGGTTGCATTGATCTTTTTGCATGTCGTGGCCCAGTTGTTTTGGGTACACTGGGTACCCCGTGCACAGGTTCGAATCCCCATCATGGCATCAACTGATTTTCTCACTAATACATCAGTCCAACTTTGGTTGCTACTTCTAGTACACCTGTTGTTACTAGTTCTATTACACCTACTGTAACTAGTTCCTTAACAACTGCTGCTTCTTCTCTTTTCTAAACTACTGCAATTATCTGATAACTAATAATCCTGATATTATTACCACTTTATAACTACTTATATATGAACCACAATTACAACAGATTGTAGTAGTAGAACTATTGTCACAACAATAACTACTACGACTATTAATTTCATGGAAACTATCACTTCTTTCCTTCCAAATACCAGCAAGAAAATTTTTAAAAATTTCTACATTTTTCAATCTTTGTAAATCCCCACTTTATTCCGTAAAAAGCGAATCTATTCAAGACTGTTTACACTAAATTAAACAAAAAAATAGTGTATGTATATATGAATGTGTGTATGCGTGGGTGTATGAGTACTCAGTTGTGCTTGCGGGGATTGAGCTCCGGCTCTTTAGCCCCGCCTCTCAAATGTCAATCGACTGGTTTACAGATTCCTGAGACTATTTGGCTCTGTGTGTGTGTGTGTATGCGTGAATGTGTATGTGTGGGGTGTATGAATGTGTGCGTGCATATATATATCCGAGGTTAATTAATTGTGATTAATTAACTGGAAGCGAAACCCCGGAAAGATTCCACACAGAGAGGAAGCCTCTCTGGAAGCCCCAATAACAGCTATGGGGGTTTCTGCGCCCTTCTGCTAAATAACTTATGAGTGTTTCAGTGAGGGATGTAAACCGGGATGGGACGGCGGTGGACACACACACACACACACACACACACACACACACACACACACACACACACACACACACACACACACACACACACACACACACACACACACACACATACACACACACACACACACACAACACACAAATCAGTATAGAGGATCGTGATCTTTCACAACATGTGTCAAAACACCCGCAGGACAGAGGCAGTGTTATCTCTACAACACTTACAACACGTGTGTGTGTGTGTGTGTTCCGTAGAGCAGCACACACACACACCCAGGAGACAGATTTGCATCGTTCCTTAAAGCATTCTTACCTGCATTAAACGCAGGCACATGAAACAATGTTCCGTACAGAGCATCAGAAAATATACAATTAACATCTTTACTTGTGGAGGGTTTCTCCTGACTTGAGTAGCTGCGTTGATGTCTTTCCCCCAACTGTTTGTTCGAACCTTTAATTACTTCCTTTCGACTCCCTCTGTTGTTTATAATGACCTTTGAACCGTTTCCGGGTTATTGACAAGTGAAGGACGGATCCTTCAACGTGTATACATTCCAGTGGATGTAGGATTACTCCATTCTTTTCCAGACGATATCCTAGTGATCTTTCACCTCGACATTAGCTAGTATGACACGTGTGTGTGTGTGTCTCTCTGTCTCTCTCACACACACAGCCGCCCTATAGCCTAAAGCCGCCTCCATACTGGATCAGAGTCCGGCCCGCGCGCGCCCTCCCTCCACGGCTGCCTTCGGGAGACTGAAAAAAATCTGGCCATGCACCTCCCGCCAGGTGACGCCCCCCCCCCCCTCCCCCGGCAACAAAAAAATTCAACCGTCAAATGACAATTCAAATAAAATTCAAACCGTAGATCTGCAAATGAAGTGACATATTTGCAGCTGAATTTAAGCTTGATAAAACAAATTTGAAATTTGAAATATTTGGCGGGAAACATGTAAATAAGGGAAGGTGCGAGCAACAAGTGGTGGTCGTACCTCCGGCAGCGCGGAGACGCCATCCGGCACCACGCTAAGCAATCAATGGCCGCTTCTATTGCCCACCTGTAACATTACACCTGCCTGCCCTCTTCGCTTCAGCAACAAATCATCTTCAAGAACGATCAAAACCTTCCTCCTCCTCCTCCGAGGTGTCTACGATGTCCTTACTTGGGCCACGATTCACGACCGTGGAAAGAACCGAAGTCTTATCCAGTACGAGAACTTGGGTAATAATTATATGCAGTTCAGTTGGAAGTATTTCCTAACTATCGCTCCGTCTCAGGAAACTATTCTAAGAACTCTGATCAAATAAATTTGATGGTTTTATTAGTATTTAATAGGTCAATAAGCATATATAAACGAAAGCAAAACACAAATAGTACTTATTTGACTACAAGATAGGCCTATATGTGCAAACATAGGCTGGCACATTGCACGCATGCACGCACGCACACACACACACACACACACACACACACACACAAGAGTTAGGGGGGAAATGATCACCACATTCAAGATTCTCAAGGGATCGACAGGGTTGATAAAGACAGGCTATTTAACACAAGGGGCACACGCACTAGGGGACACAGGTGGAAACTGAGTGCCCAAATGAGCCACAGAGATATTAGAAAGAACTTTTTTAGTGTCAGAGTGGTTGACAAATGGAATGCATTAGGAAGTGATGTGGTGGAGGCTGACTCCATACACAGTTTCAAGTGTAGATATGATAGAGCCCAATAGGCTCAGGAACCTGTACACCTGTTGATTGACGGTTGAGAGGCGGGACCAAAGAGCCAGAGCTCAACCCCCGCAAGCACAACTAGGTGAGTACAACTAGGTGAGTACACACACACACACACACACACACACACACACACACACACACACACACACACACACACACACACACACACACACACACACACACACACACACACACACACACACACACACACACACACACACATACACACACACATACTGTATGACCTAGTCATACAGAAATGCCAGGAGGCCGAAGAGAGATTTATACCAACGGTAAAGGGAAAAAATAAGAAGGAATATAATAACCCATGGTTTAATAGACAGTGTCAGGAAGCAAAAATGGCCAGCAGGCGGGAGTGGAGGAAGTACAGAAGACAAAGAACAGAGGACAACAGAAGCAGATACAACAGAGCTAGGAACGATTACATTAACATAAGACGAACATCGGAAAGGGACTATGAGAACGATATTGCAATCAAAGCGAAAAAATAACCTAAGTTACTACACAGTCATATAAGAAGAAAAATGTCGGTGAACGACCAAGTGACAAGACTAAGGAAGACAGAAGGAGGCATATACTGAAAGTGACAAGGAAATCTGCGAGGCACTGAATGCCAGTTTCCATGGAGTGTTCACTACCGAGCCTGAGCAGCTCCCATTGTTGGAAGGGGTTACCCTAGATGAAAGACTATCAGATATAGAGGTGACAGCAGAGGAGGTAATGAAACAGTTGACAACTCTAGATGCAACTAAAGCAGTTGGACCAGACAAAGTATCACCGTGGATACTAAAAGAAGCAGCACAGGCCCTCAGCGTGCCTCTGGCAATGATCTTTAATGAGTCACTTATGTCAGGAGAATTGCCCAGTTGCTGGAAGAAGGCAAATGTCGTGCCGATCTTCAAGAAAGGCGATAGGGAGGAGGCACTTAACTATAGACCTGTATCACTGACAAGCATCCCCTGTAAAATACTGGAAAGAATAATTAGGCTACGACTGGTTGCACACCTGGAGAACATTAGGTTTGTGAACAAACATCAACATGGGTTCTGGACAGGGAAATCGTGCCTAACAAACCTTCTGGAATTCTATGATAAAATAACGAGGATAAGACAGGACAGAGATGGTTGGGCAGACTGCATATTTCTGGACTGCCAAAAAGCCTTTGATACAGTACCGCACATGAGACTGCTGTTCAAGCTCGAGAGGCAGGCGGGGGTGGGGGGAAAGGTCCTAGCATGGATAAGGAACTACCAAACAGGAAGGAGCCAAAGAGTTACGGTAAGGGGCGAGAAG
Source organism: Procambarus clarkii (assembly GCF_020424385.1). Taxonomy (NCBI): domain Eukaryota; kingdom Metazoa; phylum Arthropoda; class Malacostraca; order Decapoda; family Cambaridae; genus Procambarus; species Procambarus clarkii. Next base: position 4,653 of record NW_025557521.1, read on the forward strand.
TCGGACTGGCGAACAGTAACCACAAGGTTACTGTTCGCCAGTAACCTTGTGGTTACTGGCGAAGTACCACAAGGAGTACCACAAGGATCGGTGCTGGGACCAATTCTATTTCTTGTATATGTTAACGACATGTTTACAGGCGTAGAGTCCTACATGTCGATGTTTGCGGATGATACAAAGTTGATGAGAAGAGTTGTGACAGATGAGGATTGCAGGATCCTCCAAGAGGACCTGAACAGATTGCAGAGATGGTCAGAGAAATGGCTACTAGAATTCAACACGAGCAAATGTAAAGTTATGGAAATGGGACTAGGAGATAGGAGACCAAAGGGACAGTACACAATGAAGGGGAACAGCCTACCTGTAACGACGCGTGAAAGAGACCTGGGGGTGGACGCAACACCTAATCTATCTCCTGAGGCACATATTAATAGGATAACGACAGCAGCGTACTCTACACTGGCAAAAGTTAGAACATCATTCAGAAACCTAAGTAAGGAGGCATTTAGGGCGCTTTACACTGCCTACGTAAGGCCAGTCTTAGAGTATGCCGCCTCATCATGGAGTCCCCATCTGAAGAAGCATATAATGAAACTGGAAAAGGTTCAGAGGTTTGCAACGAGACTCGTCCCAGAGCTACGAGGGATGGGGTATGAGGAGCGCCTGAGGGAACTGTGCCTTACGACACTAGAAAGAAGAAGGGAGAGGGGGGACATGATAGGAACGTATAAGATACTCAGAGGGATTGACAGAGTGGACATAGACGAAATGTTCACACGGAATAGTAACAGAACGAGAGGACATGGATGGAAGCTTGAAACTCAGATGAGTCACAGAGATGTTAGGAAGTTTTCTTTTAGCGTGAGAGTAGTGGGGAAATGGAATGCACTTCAGGAACAGGTTGTGGAAGCAAATACTATTCATAATTTTAAAACCAGGTATGATAGGGAAATGGGACAGGAGTCATTGCTGTAAACAACCGATGCTCGAAAGGCGGGATCCAAGAGTCAATGCTCGATCCTGCAGACACAACTAGGTGAGTACAACTAGGTGAGTACACATGGTTTGACGGTTGAGAGGCGTGACCAAAGAGCCAGAGCTCAACCCCCGCAAACACAATTAGGTGAGTACAATTAAGTGAGTACACACACACACACACACATCGTTCAGGACCCTGTATACCACATATGTCAGACCAATCCTGGAGTATGCAGCTCCAGCCCGGAGTCCATACCTAGCTAAACACAAGACAAAATTAGAGAAGATTCAGCGGTATGCCACCAGGCTCGTCCCATAACTGAAAGGAATGAGCTACGAGGAAAGGCTAAAGGAGCTGAACCTCACATCCCTGGAAAACAGAAGAGTAAGGGGAGACATGATAACCCCCTACAAAATTCTCAGGGGAATTGACAGGGTGGACAAAGACAAACTCTTCAGCACGGGTGGGACACGAACAATTTACAAAAAACAATCGTAAATCATTGTTTAGAGAGAGAGAGAGAGAGAGAGAGAGAGAGAGAGAGAGAGAGAGAGAGAGAGAGAGAGAGAGACAGAGAGACAGAGAGAGAGCAGAGAGAGAGAGAGAGAGAGACAGACAGAGACAGACAGAGACAGACAGAATACTACTTCGAAAATAATATTTTCACTTCCACAGAGAGAAAGAATTTGTTGGTTCATAAAATTCACTGTACATCTACGCGTGGGAGACAGTGAACTGTACAGTGACACGGTGGTTGAGAGTGTGAATTGTTCAGTGAATGGCAACAATTAACTTTGATTCAGTCACTGCACTTAAAATTGGAATTAATAACTAAATAAGAAAATTATAAATATAATTAATATAAAACTCTAAACACAGTCAATAGCAGTATCCTAACAGCCTTATATTATCTAATATCCATATTGCTATATTACAAATATCTTAAGTTATTAGTTCTCCTACAAAACCATTTTAATATCACACATCTAGGAAGGAACCAGAAGATAGTTGAACACATCAAGTACAATGGCTTTTAAATCTCCTTCATCTCCATCACTATCTCCATCAGCATCTCCATCAGCATCTCCATCAGCATCTCCATCAGCATCTCCATCAGCATCTCCATCAGCATCTCCATCACTTTCATCTCCACCCCACGCCTAAGATGGCGTCTCCACAAACAAACAACAGGGAAACAAAACAAACAAACACATTCCAAAAGGCAAGTTTGCTGAGCAAACAGATTCGACAATATTGCAAGAAAACCTGTCAGCTGTCAATCACTCTGATTGATTGAATAATGATTAGCGCCGTTGCCACAGAGGTTTCTAATCGAGACTGAGCGCCTTAAAACAGGTAAAGCCAAACCGGAGGGGAGTATGCTCTGTACGCCAACAGAATAGCTCACTCCTATACGATGGTAAAGCATGAATCTATTTCATATCATTTGACTAAAATACAAGCCAGACTGACGTGCTCTTCAAGCCATTGGCACCATGGAAGATACACACTAAGAATTTATACACAATACACATAATTTCATACACAATAAGAAATACACTAAAGGATACCTTGGGAAAATATTCCATATACAATGTCCAGTGGAAAATACGTCATAGGAAATATATCGTATGAAATAAAATGAAGGAAAAAGACCATGGGGAAAGGGAATTATCATGGAAAGCGCAAAGGCATTATGACTATATAGGGCTGGGAAGGGATAGGAGTAATAGGATGGGATGGGGGGGAGAGGGAGGAGCAGGGAATGGTGCCCAACCACTTGGACGGTCGGGGATTGAGCGCCGACCTGCAGGATTAATGTTCATAAATGTGGATTCTATTATGTCACTTTTATTACCAAACTGTAGAGAACACACTACCACAACTTCCTAAAGAGCAAATGATTGATCTCTTGTATACAAGACTAAATCCCATCTTTGCTTTCCTAATAGGAAGAAACAATGGGCAGAGTTTCTTTCACCCTATGCCCCTGTTACCTAGCAGTAAAAAAATGGGTACCTGGGTGTTAGTCAGCTGTCACGGGCTGCTTCCTGGGGGGTGGAGGCCTGGTCGAGGACCGGGCCGCGGGGACACTAAAAAGCCCCGAAATCATCTCAAGATAACCTCAAGATAGGGCTCCATCTCTTTATATGTTGAGTAATACGGCATTTTCTACTGACCTTCTAAACAAACTTTATCCCAACATCTGAAAGTTATCTTGCCATCTATTGCAACTTCTGCAACATGGTTAATGTGATACACACATTCTCTGACTCCTTGATAATGTGTTTCGGATACTGAACAAATCCACAAGGGCCGTGACGAGGATTCGAACCTGCGTCCGGAAGCATCCCAGACAAGGTTTCCGATACTATTTAGCAGCTGTGATTCTTCTGGGTCCCGTAGTATAGTAGTCTACGTCCTCGGTTGAAAATCGCAGGCAAGATAGATGGAAACGATTGGACCTGTTTGCTTTCACCTGATGCGTCTGATCACCTAGCAGTCAAATCCGTATCACGTGAAATAGCAAACGGAGGGAGTGGGGGGTGGGGGATGGGGTGTACCTTAACAAATCCAAAATACAGGCTTCCTGTCCCTCAGTAACAGGAAATAGTCAAGCTTTAGTTTCAGGTCAAGCTGGAGTCACCTACGGATGGTATAAGGCAGCAGGTGTTGATTTCAGACTTTCAAACCATTAGAAACTAATTAACTTTGCTAAAAAACACAATTAGAAATCTTAGTAAACTCAGTGTCGAAATAAGGAAGACTTCAAATCCCCATCACTAGTATGATCAGACCAGAGGGAGTGTAAACTTTAAAGTCAGTTAACAATTAGTACTTAACAGTCCTGTAGACTGTATACTCATCGTCAGATATGTGTGGTTAGCTTCTTATTACGTCTTTCTTTTTGGTAAATCGTTAACTGTGAACTTATGTAAACTATCACTACTTTGAATGTATTAAACATGGAGTTATGAATAGTGTTTTGTAATTAAAATTTTCAGCATGTCTTTTAACAGGACCTCACTACAACCTGAGAGAGAGAGAGAGAGAGAGAGAGAGAGAGAGAGAGAGAGAGAGAGAGAGAGAGAGAGAGAGAGAGAGAGAGAGAGAGAGAGAGAGAGGAGAGAGAGAGAGAGAGAGAGAGAGAGAGAGAGAGAGAGAGAGAGAGAGAGAGAGAGAGAGAGAGAGAGAGAGAGAGAGAGAGAGAGAGAGACAGAGAGAGAGAGAGAGAGAGAGAGAGAGAGAGACAGAGACAGACAGAGACAGACAGAGACAGCCAGAGACAGAGAGACAGAGAGCACGAACCACTCTCTCCCTCCCATCTGTGAGAGCAGGAACTGAGTACCTCCCTCTCCCTCTCCCTGAAAGCATCACTTACCCCTAGAAATATTAATAACACCATACATTACCCATCGCAACACTGCGCCAACCTGGTGATCCTCCTGGTGAACACAACACACAACTCGCGCCATAACAGATATCAACAATAACAGATAACAACAATAACAGATAACAACCATAACATTTAACAAGCAAGAAAACTGCTCTTCCTGGCGGTTAATTTCCTCTATCTCTCCCTCACAAAAACTTGTGGTCTTTGCCTAACAAACTAAATCAATAGTCCAAGTGGGAACCGCTCCTGACGTCACAGACTTTCCCTGTCTGCTGGAAGGAATTCTTGGAATGTGGCTTGGCTTCCAGGCCGGGCAGACGAACGCCAGGCCGGGCAGACGAACGACAGACGAACGCCAGGCGGGGCAGACGAACGCTAGGCTAGGTAGATGAACGCCAAGCCGGGCAGACGAACGCCAGCCCGGGCAGACGAACGCCAGACGAACGCCAGCCCGGGCAGACGAACGCCAGACGAACGCCAGGCGGGGCAGACGAACGCCAGGCTAGGTAGATGAACGCCAGGCCGGGCAGACGAATGCCAGACTGGGCAGACGAACTCCAGGCCGGGCAGACGAACGCCAGGCTGGGCAGACGAACGCCAGGCCGGGCAGACGAACGCCAGGCCGGGCAGACGAACGCCAGGTCGGGCAGACGATCGCTAGGCCGGGCAGACGAACGCCAGGCCGGGCAGACTAACGCCAGGTCGGGCAGACGAACGCCAGGCTGGGCAGACGAACGCCAGGCTAGGCAGACGAACGCAAGGCTAGGCAGACGAACGCTAGGCTGGGCAGACGAACGCCAAAGCTAGGCAGACGAACGCTAGGCCGGGCAGACGAACGCCAGGCTAGGTAGACACACACCAGGCTAGGCAGACGAACGCTAGGCCGGGCAGACGAACGCCAGGCTAGGTAGACACACGCCAGGCTAGGCAGACGAACGCTAGGCTGGGCAGACGAACGCCAGGCTAGGCAGACACACGCCAGGCTAGGCAGACGAACGCCAGACTGCATATTTTTGGAATGCCAGAAAGCCTTTGATACAGTACCACACAAGAGGCTAGTGAAAAAGCTGGAGATGCAGGCTGGAGTGAAAGGGAAGGTACTCCATTGAATAAAGGAGTACCTAAGCAACAGGAGACAACGAGTCAGTGTGAGGGGTGAGGTCTCAGATTGGCGAGACGTTACAAGTGGAGTCCCGCAGGGGTCAGTCCTTGGACCTATACTGTTTCTAATATATGTAAATGATCTTCCAGAGGGTATAGACTAGTTTCTCTCAATGTTTGCTGATGATGCAAAAATTATGAGAAGGATTGAAACAGAGGATGATAGTAAGAGGCTACAAGATGACCTAGACAGACTGAGTGAATGGTCCAACAAATGGCTGTTGAAGTTCAACCCAAGCAAATGTAAAGTAATGAAATTAAGCAGTGGAAACAGGAGGCCAGACACAGGATACAGAATAGGAGATGAAGTACTTAATGAAACAGACAGAGAGAAAGATCTAGGAGTTGATATCACACCAAACCTGTCTCCTGAAGCCCACATAAAGAGAATAACGTCTGCGGCATATGCGAGGCTGGCTAACATCAGAACAGCGTTCAGGAACCTGTGTAAGGAATCATTCAGAATCTTATACACCACATATGTAAGACCAATCCTGGAGTATGCGGCCCCAGCATGGAGCCCGTACCTTGTCAAGCACAAGACGAAGCTGGAAAAAGTTGAAAGGTATGCCACTAGACTAGTCCCAGAACTGAGAGGCATAAGTTACGAGGAAAGGCTGCGGGAAATGCACCTTACGACACTGGAAGACAGAAGAGTAAGGGGAGACATGATCACAACCTACAAAATCATCAGGGGATTCGACCGGGTAAACAAGGATAAACTATTCAACACTGGTGGGACGCGAACAAGGGGACACAGGTGGAAACTGAGTACCCACATGAGCCACACAGACGTTAGAAGGAACTTTTTCAGTGTCAGAGTAGTTAACGGATGGAATGCATTAGGCAGTGATGTGGTGGAGGCTGACTCCATACACAGTTAGTTTCAAATGTAGATATGATAGAGCCCAATAGGCTCAGGAATCTGTACACCAGTTGATTAACAGTTGAGAGGCGGGACCAAAGAGCCAAAGCTCAACCCCCGCAAGCACAATTAGGTGAGTGCACACACACACACACACAACACACACACACACAACAACACACACACAACACACACACACACACACACACAAACACACACACAAAGCTTAGAAAAAGAAGAAAAAATCCCATAAATTAATACCACTGAACACAGCCACAAAGCTCCCAACCAGCTCAATACCCTTAAATAAACAGCCCAGATCACCGGAAACGACAACAACCAATCCAAACAAGCAGCTTCCAATCACTAGTTGCTTCTCTCCCACGCTCTACACACACAAGTATACTCACGGAAAACCCAACCAGTTAGTTTACACCCGGTACACCCGTGGATCATACGCGCACCGCTACACCGGGTGTCGCCGCGAGGTGTAGCGACAACACAGGAACATGGTCGACACGACACAGTGCCAGGATGGTATTGGAACAAAGGGGGAGGGGGGAAGGGGGGAGGTGTAGGGGAAAGGGAAGGGAGAGAGAGGGGTGGTGGGATGGGGTTATGAGGCCTGGTGGGGATTAAGTCAGGGATTAATACAACAAAAATAATAAATAACAGGAAGAGGGATTAACTCATTCTATATGGGGGGTTAATCCATACACCATGGGAGACACCCACCCACCCACCATGGGCGGATTAACAGGAAAAGTAATTAATTATTTCCCCACGATAAGGAGGAAAAGGTCCTCTAGGTCTGATCAAGGCTACTTAAGTTCTACTAAGTTCCATGACTCCACGAATAGAAACTTAGGAACTGCTCCTAAGTTTCCTGCTCTCGTTAAGTTGAAGCCTTAAGTTCCACTTTAACGAGAGCAGGAAACTTGAGACACAGTATAGATGGTAAGTCGCGGAGCTGACTTAGGAGTATAAGTAATTCGTTGCACTTTTAACTGAACCGACCAATCCGCTAAAAATGCGAATTACGGATCATATGGAAAGTTCGCGTTAGTAACCATACGCAAAGTTCGCGTTTGTAACCATATTCAAAGTTCGCGTAAGTACCCATACGCAAAGTTCGCGTAAGTACCCATACGCAAAGTTCGCGTAAGTACCCATACGCAAAGTTCGCGTAAGTACCCATACGCAAAGTTCGCGTTAGTAACCACACGCAAAGTTCGCGTTAGTAACCACACGCAAAGTTCGCGTTAGTAACCACACGCAAAGTTCGCGTTAGTAACCACACGCAAAGTTCGCGTTAGTAACCACACGCAAAGTTCGCGTAAGTACCCATACGCAAAGTTCGCGTTAGTAACCACACGCAAAATTGTGTGCACGTCCCTGTGTGCACATGTGTGACACCTGCATTACACATGTGCACACAGAGACACATGTGTCATATATTGGTTTAATACGAAAGAAACATTTGGATAGAAAACAAAACCCCAAAATAATACATTTGTGAACGCCCGGTCAATAAAATTATCGGATTTTGGAGATAATAATAAGATCCTCCGATAATAAGATATCCAATCTGCGAATCAGTTGTCGACCGCATGCTATCCACCAATCCCAGCTAGTGGATTGGAGTCGTATCGCACACACATGCAGTAAGAATTCTGACCCTTCAGTAGTTAATCCTAGAAGCTGGAATACTATAAAGTTGAAATTGACATAATGTCCCGTTTTCTGTTTTGGGTTCTCTGGTAGGTTAGGAGGGGAGACTTTAGTACGACAGTTTCTTGATGATGGGAGACCTTAGGAGGACGGGCTAAGCAACTGGAGAGGTGAGTGCTTGCATATGGTTACCCCTGCCTGAAGCCTCCATTATTGGGCCAGATTCACGAAGCAGTTACGCAAGCACTTACGAACGTGTACATCTTTCCTCAATCTTTGACGCCTTTGGTTACATTTATTAAACAGTTTACAAGCATAAAAACTTGCCAATCAACTGTTGTTATTGTTATAAACAGCCTCCTGGTGCTTCGGAGCTCATTAACTGTTTAATAATTGTAAACAAAGCCGCCAAAGATTGAGAAAAGATGGACAGGTTCGTAAGTGCTTGCGTAACTGGTTCGTGAATCTGGCCCCAGGTTCACTGGTTCCCGCTGGAAGTGGAGTCAGGAGTTCAGACGCCGGGAATGGACAGTAAACATTCCGTCTACCGTAGAGTTCCCTTTGAGAAACTGGGCAAGGAGTCATCAATCACTTACCCGTCCACTGAGATAAATGAAGAGGCTGCATCAATTATTGATGACCGGAGGTCTAGTGTGGCCAGGGAGGCCTAGTGTGGCCAGGGAGGAATAGTGTGGCCAGGGAGGCCTAGTGTGGCCAGGGAGGTCTAGTGTGGCCCAGGGAGGTCTAGTGTGGCCAGGGAGGCCTAGTGTGGCCAGGGAGGCCTAGTGTGGCCAGGGAGGCCTAGTGTGGCCAGGGAGGCCTAGTGTGGCCAGGGAGGCCTAGTGTGGCCAGGGAGGCCTAGTGTGGCCAGGGAGGCCTATAGTATGGCCAGGGAGGCCTAGTGTGGCCAGGGAGGCCTAGTGTGGCCAGGGAGGCCTAGTGTGGCCAGGGAGGTCTAGTGTGGCCCAGGGAGGCCTAGTGTGGCCAGGGAGGCCTAGTGTGGCCAGGGAGGTCTGGTGTGGCCAGGGAGGTCTAGTGTGGCCCAGGGAGGCCTAGTGTGGCCAGGGAGGCCTAGTGTGGCCAGGGAGGCCTAGTGTGGCCAGGGAGGCCTAGTGTGGCCAGGGAGGCCTAGTGTGGCCAGGGAGGTCTAGTGTGGCCCAGGGAGGCCTAGTGTGGCCAGGGAGGTCTAGTGTGGCCCAGGGAGGTCTAGTGTGGCCCAGGGAGGCCTAGTGTGGCCAGGGAGGCCTAGTGTGGCCAGGGAGGCCTAGTGTGGCCAGGGAGGCCTATAGTATGGCCAGGGAGGCCTAGTGTGGCCAGGGAGGCCTAGTGTGGCCAGGGAGGTCTAGTGTGGCCCAGGGAGGCCTAGTGTGGCCAGGGAGGCCTAGTGTGGCCAGGGAGGTCTGGTGTGGCCAGGGAGGTCTAGTGTGGCCCAGGGAGGCCTAGTGTGGCCAGGGAGGTCTAGTGTGGCCCAGGGAGGCCTAGTGTGGCCAGGGAGGTCTGGTGTGGCCAGGGAGGTCTAGTGTGGCCCAGGGAGGCCTAGTGTGGCCAGGGAGGTCTGGTGTGGCCAGGGAGGTCTAGTGTGGCTCAGGGAGGCCTAGTGTGGCTCAGGGAGGCCTAGTGTGGCCAGGAAGGCCTATTGTCGCCAGGGAGGTCTAGTGTGGCCAGGGAGGCCTATAGTGTGGCCAGGAAGGTCTAGTGTGGCCAGGGAGGCCTATAGTGTGGCCAGGGAGGCCTAGTGTGGCCAGGAAGGCCTACTGTGGCCAGGGAGGCCTAGTGTCGCCAGGGAGGTCTAGTGTGGCCCAGGGAGGCCTAGTGTGGCCAGGGAGGCCTAGTGTGGACAGGGAGGCCTATAGTGTGGCCAGGGAGGCCTAGTGTGGCCAGGGAGGCCTAGTGTGGCCAGGGACGCCTAGTGTGGACAGGGAGGCCTATAGTGTGGCCAGGGAGGCCTAGTGTGGCCAGGGAGGCCTAGTGTGGCCAGGGAGGCCTAGTGTCGCCAGGGAGGTCTAGTGTGGCCCAGGGAGGCCTAGTGTGGCCAGGGAGGTCTGGTGTGGCCAGGGAGGTCTAGTGTGACTTAGGGAGGCCTAGTGTGGCCCAGGGAGGCCTAGTGTGCCCAGGGAGGTCTAGTGTGGCCAGGGAGGTCTAGTGTGGCCCAGGGAGGCCTAGTGTGGCCAGGGAGGTCTAGTGTGGCCCAGGGAGGCCTAGTGTGGCCAGGGAGGCCTATAGTGTGGCCAGGGAGGTCTTGTGTGGCCAGGGAGGTCTAGTGTGGCCCAGGGAGGCCTAGTGTGGCCAGGGAGGCCTATAGTGTGGCCAGGGAGGTCTAGTGTGGCCAGAGAGGTCTAGTGTGGCCCAGGGAGGCCTATAGTGTGGCCAGGGAGGTCTAGTGTGGCCAGGGAGGCCTAGTGTGGCCCAGGGAGGTCTAGTGTTGCCAGGGAGGCCTAGTGTGGCCCAGGGAGGTCTAGTGTGGCCCAGGGAGGCCTAGTGTGGCCCAGGGAGGCCTAGTGTGGCCCAGGGAGGCCTAGTGTGGCCCAGGGAGGCCTAGTGTGGCCCAGGGAGGCCTAGTGTGGCCCAGGGAGGCATCACACACTTGTCTCAGACTACACGCCTCCACAAGAGCGGCACCACAGGAGCAGCACCAGGCCTCCACAAGAGCGGCACCACAAGAGCAGCACCACAAGAGCAGCACCAGGCCTCCACAAGAGCAGCACCACAAGAGCAGCACCAGGCCTCCACAAGAGCAGCACCAGGCCTCCACAAGAGCAGCACCACAAGAGCAGCACCACAAGAGCAGCACCAGGCCTCCACAAGAGCAGCACCAGGCCTCCACAAGAGCAGCACCAGACCTCCACAAGAGTAGCACCACATGAGCAGCACCACAAGAGCAGCACCAGGCCTCCACAAGAGCAGCACCAGGCCTCCACAAGAGCAGCACCAGACCTCCACAAGAGCAGCACCACAAGAGCAGCACCAGGCCTCCACAAGAGCAGCACCAGGCCTCCACAAGAGCAGCACCAGACCTCCACAAGAGCAGCACCAGACCTCCACAAGAGCAACACCACAAGAGCAGCACCAAGCCTCCACAAGAGCAGCACCAGGACTCCAAAAGAGCAGCACCACAAGAGCAGCACCAGGCCTCCACAAGAGCAGCACCACAAGAGCAGCACTACAAGAGCAGCACCACAAGAGCAGCACTACAAGAGCAGCACCAGGCCTCCACAAGAGCAGCACCAGGCCTCCACAAGAGCAACACCACAAGAGCAGCACCACAAGAGCAGCACCAGGCCTCCACAAGAGCAACACCACAAGAGCAGCACCACAAGAGCAGCACCAGACCTCCACAAGAGCAACACCACAAGAGCAGCACCACAAGAGCAGCACCAGCTGCCTCCACAAAAGCAACACCAGGCCTCCACAAGAGCAGCACCAGGCCTCCACAAGAGCAGCACCACAAGAGCACCACAAGGCCTCCACAAGAGCAGCACCACAAGAGCAGCACCACAAGAGCAGCACCACAAGAGCAGCACCAGGCCTCCACAAGAGCAGCACCAGACCTCCACAAGAGCAGCACCACAAGAGCAGCACCAGGCCTCCACAAGAGCAGCACCAGACCTCCACAAGAGCAGCACCACAAGAGCAGCACCACAAGAGCAGCACCAGGCCTCCACAAGAGCAGCACCAGGCCTCCACAAGAGCAGCACCAGACCTCCACAAGAGCAGCACCAGACCTCCACAAGAGCAACACCAGGCCTCCACAAGAGCAGCACCACAAGAGCAGCACCAAGCCTCCACAAGAGCAGCACCACAAGAGCAGCACCACAAGAGCAGCACCAAGCCTCCACAAGAGCAGCACCAGGCCTCCACAAGAGCAGCACCAGGCCTCCACAAGAGCAGCACCACAAGAGCAGCACCAGGCCTCCACAAGAGCAGCACCACAAGAGCAGCACCACAAGAGCAGCACCAGCCTCCACAAGAGCAGCACCACAAGAGCAACACCAGGCCTCCACAAGAGCAGCACCAGGCCTCCACAAGAGCAGCACCAGACCTCCACAAGAGCAACACCAGACCTCCACAAGAGCAGCACCAGGCCTCCACAAGAGCTGCACCAGGCCTCTACAAGAGCAGCACCAGGCCTCCACAAGAGCAGCACCAGACCACAAGAGCAGCACCAGACCTCCACAAGAGCAACACCAGGCCTCCACAAGAGCAGCACCAGACCTCCACAAGAGCAGCACCAGGCCTCCACAAGAGCAGCACCAGGCCTCCACAAGAGCAGCACCAGGCCTCCACAAGAGCAGCACCACAAGAGCAACACCAGACCTCCACAAGAGCAGCACCACAAGAGCAGCACCAGGCCTCCACAGGAGCAGCACCAGACCTCCACAAGAGCAACACCAGGCCTCCACAAGAGCAACACCAGGCCTCCACAAGAGCAGCACCAGGCCTCCACAAGAGCAGCACCACAAGAGCAGCACCAGGCCTCCACAAGAGCAACACCAGGCCTCCACAAGAGCAGCACCAGGCCTCCACAAGAGCAGCACCAGGCCTCCACAAGAGCAGCACCACAAGAGCAGCACCAGGCCTCCACAAGAGCAGCACCAGGCCTCCACAAGAGCAGCACCAGACCTCCACAAGAGCAACACCAGGCCTCCACAAGAGCAACACCAGGCCTCCACAAGAGCAGCACCAGGCCTCCACAAGAGCAGCACCACAAGAGCAGCACCAGGCCTCCACAAGAGCAACACCAGGCCTCCACAAGAGCAGCACCAGGCCTCCACAAGAGCAGCACCAGGCCTCCACAAGAGCAGCACCAGGCCTCCACAAGAGCAGCACCAGTCCTCCACAAGAGCAGCACCAGGCCTCCACAAGAGCAGCACCAGGCCTCCACAAGAGCAGCACCACAAGAGCAGCACCAAGCCTCCACAAGAGCAGCACCAGACCTCCACAAGAGCAGCACCAGACCTCCACAAGAGCAGCACCAGGCCTCCACAAGAGCAGCACCAGACCTAAACAAGAGCAACACCAGGCCTCCACAAGAGCAGCACCACAAGAGCAGCACCAGGCCTCCACAAGAGCAGCACCAGACCTCCACAAGAGCAACACCAGGCCTCCACAAGAGCAGCACCAGACCTCCACAAGAGCAGCACCACAAGAGCAACACCAGACCTCCACAAGAGCAGCACCACAAGAGCAGCACCAGACCTCCACAAGAGCAACACCTAAGAGCAGCACCAGGCCTCCACAAGAGCAGCACCAAGCCTCCACAAGAGCAGCACCAGGCCTCCACAAGAGCAGCGCCAGGCCTCCACAAGAGCAGCACCAGGCCTCCACAAGAGCAACACCAGGCCTCCACAAGAGCAGCACCAGACCTCCACAGAGCAGCACCACAAGAGCAACACCAGACCTCCACAAGAGCAACACCAGACCTCCACAAGAGCAGCACCAGACCTCCACAAGAGCAACACCAGGCCTCCACAAGAGCAGCACTAGGCCTCCACAAGAGCAGCACCAGGCCTCCACAAGAGCAGCACCACAAGAGCAACACCAGACCTCCACAAGAGCAACACCAGACCTCCACAAGAGCAGCACCAGACCTCCACAAGAGCAACACCAGGCCTCCACAAGAGCAACACAAGGCCTCCACAAGAGCAGCACCAGGCCTCCACAAGAGCAACACCAGGCCTCCACAAGAGCAGCACTAGGCCTCCACAAGAGCAGCACCAGACCTCCACAAGAGCAACACCAGACCTCCACAAGAGCAACACCAGGCCTCCACAAGAGCAGCACCAGGCCTCCACACGAGCAGCACCAGGCCTCCACAAGAGCAGCACCACAAGAGCGGCACCAGGCCTCCACAAGAGCAGCACCACAAGAGCAGCACCACAAGAGCACCACAAGGCCTCCACAAGAGCGGCACCACAAGAGCACCACAAGGCCTCCACAAGAGCAGCACCACAAGAGCACCACAAGGCCTCCACAAGAGCGGCACCAGGCCTCCACAAGAGCACCACATGGCCTCCACAAGAGCGGCACCAGGCCTCCACAAGAGCACCACAAGGCCTCCACAAGAGCGGCACCAGGCCTCCACAAGAGCACCACAAGGCCTCCACAAGAGCGGCACCAGGCCTCCACAAGAGCACCACAAGGCCTCCACAAGAGCGGCACCAGGCCTCCAGAAGAGCACCACAAGGCCTCCACAAGAGCGGCACCAGGCCTCCACAAGAGCAACACCAGACCTCCACAAGAGCAGTACCAGGCCTCCACAAGAGCAGCACTAGGCCTCCACAAGAGCAGCATCAGGCCTCCACAAGAGCAGCACCACAAGAGCACCACCAGGCCTCCACAAGAGCAGCACCACAAGAGCAGCACCACAAGAGCACCACAAGGCCTCCACAAGAGCGGCACCAGGCCTTCACAAGAGAAACACCAGGCCCCCACAAGAGAAACACCAGGCCTCCACAAGAGCAGCACCAGAAGAGCAGCACCACAAGAGCACCACAAGGCCTCCACAAGAGCGGCACCAGGCCTCCACAAGAGCAGCACCAGGCCTCCACAAGAGCAGCACCAGGCCTCCACAAGAGCAGCACCACAAGAGCAGCACCAGGCCTCCACAAGAGCAGCACCAGGCCTCCACAGGAGCAGCACCAGACCTCCACAAGAGCAACACCAGACCTCCACAAGAGCAACACCAGGCCTCCACAAGAGCAGCACCAGGCCTCCACAAGAGCAGCACCACAAGAGCAGCACCAGGCCTCCACAAGAGCAGCACCAGGCCTCCACAAGAGCAGCACCAGGCCTCCACAAGAGCAGCACCAGGCCTCCACAAGAGCAGCACCAGGCCTCCACAAGAGCAGCACCAGACCTCCACAAGAGCAGCACCAGACCTCCACAAGAGCAGCACCAGGCCTCCACAAGAGCAGCACCACAAGAGCAGCACCAAGCCTCCACAAGAGCAGCACCAGACCTCCACAAGAGCAGCACCAGACCTCCACAAGAGCAACACCAGGCCTCCACAAGAGCAGCACCAGACCTCCACAAGAGCAGCACCACAAGAGCAACACCAGACCTCCACAAGAGCAGCACCACAAGAGCAGCACCAGGCCTCCACAAGAGCAGCACCAGACCTCCACAAGAGCAACACCAGGCCTCCACAAGAGCAGCACCAGACCTCCACAAGAGCAGCACCACAAGAGCAACACCAGACCTCCACAAGAGCAGCACCACAAGAGCAGCACCAGACCTCCACAAGAGCAACACCTAAGAGCAGCACCAGGCCTCCACAAGAGCAGCACCAAGCCTCCACAAGAGCAGCACCAGGCCTCCACAAGAGCAGCGCCAGGCCTCCACAAGAGCAGCACCAGGCCTCCACAAGAGCAACACCAGGCCTCCACAAGAGCAGCACCAGACCTCCACAAGAGCAGCACCACAAGAGCAACACCAGACCTCCACAAGAGCAGCACCAGACCTCCACAAGAGCAGCACCAGGCCTCCACAAGAGCAGCACCAGGCCTCCACAAGAGCAGCACCAGGCCTCCACAAGAGCAGCACCAGGCCTCCACAAGAGCAGCACCACAAGAGCAACACCAGACCTCCACAAGAGCAACACCAGACCTCCACAAGAGCAGCACCAGACCTCCACAAGAGCAACACCAGGCCTCCACAAGAGCAACACAAGGCCTCCACAAGAGCAGCACCAGGCCTCCACAAGAGCAACACCAGGCCTCCACAAGAGCAGCACTAGGCCTCCACAAGAGCAGCACCAGACCTCCACAAGAGCAACACCAGACCTCCACAAGAGCAACACCAGGCCTCCACAAGAGCAGCACCAGGCCTCCACACGAGCAGCACCAGGCCTCCACACGAGCAGCACCACAAGAGAAACACCAGGCCTCCACAAGAGCAGCACCAGAAGAGCAGCACCACAAGAGCACCACAAGGCCTCCACAAGAGCGGCACCAGGCCTCCACAAGAGAAACACCAGGCCTCCACAAGAGAAACACCAGGCCACCACAAGAGCACCACAAGGCCTCCACAAGAGCGGCACCAGGCCTCCACAAGAGCACCACATGGCCTCCACAAGAGCGGCACCAGGCCTCCACAAGAGCACCACAAGGCCTCCACAAGAGCGGCACCAGGCCTCCACAAGAGCACCACAAGGCCTCCAGAAGAGCGGCACCAGGCCTCCACAAGAGCACCACAAGGCCTCCACAAGAGCGGCACCAGGCCTCCAGAAGAGCACCACAAGGCCTCCACAAGAGCGGCACCAGGCCTCCACAAGAGCACCACATGGCCTCCACAAGAGCGGCACCAGGCCTCCACAAGAGCACCACAAGGCCTCCACAAGAGCGGCACCAGGCCTCCACAAGAGCACCACAAGGCCTCCACAAGAGCGGCACCACAAGAGCACCACAAGGCCTCCACAAGAGCACCACAAGGCCTCTCCAAGACAACACAACAACTCACCTGTCACGCCTCAGCTTGACACAGCTATTTATTTTCTCCTCAGAATGTAATCAAGTTCTCCAAGACTGAAGGAATGCAAAAAATGTCTCATTCAAATTGGCTCCCCATTCCTGAGCAATGTTAGTGCCAGACATTCCTGGAAATGTATACATATATACATGGATACATATGAAATACATATTACTAGAGTCAATCACACAATTATATAAGGTTGCATATATTTACATATGTAAGTGAATGTATAAAACAATACTTGTATTCATTTTACATGGATTTATACAAATGTATATGTGAGAAAGTTGCCTATATAGACACGACACACATTGAGGGAATTCAAGAAAGGTTTCTGGTCTTTCATTTTATATTTACAAAGCAGTTAGTGTATGTCCCAAGGAGAGTGTGTGTGTGTGTGTGTGTGTGTTTACTAGTTGTGTTTTTGCGGGGGTTGAGCTTTGCTCTTTGGGCCCGCCTCTCAACTGTCAATCAACTGGTGTACGGATTCCTGAGCCTACTGGGCTCTATCATATCTACATTTAAAACTGTGTATGGAGTCAGCCTCCACCACATCACTGCCTAATGCATTCCATCCGTGTGTGTGTGTGTGTGTGTGTGTGTGTGTGTATGTGTGTGTGTATGTGTGTGTGTGTGTGTGTGTGTGTGTGTGTGTGTATGTGTGTGTGTGTGTGTGTGTGTGTGTGTGTGTGTGTGTGTGTGTGTGTGCGTGTGTAATAGTACCATAATGGAAAAAAATTGCCCACATCAATGCATCAAAATGCATCTGCTGAGAACACTCCCCGCCTCCCAGCGGTAACAGCACCGCATGCCAGGGATTTTCTATTTGCTCTACCCAACTCAGTCCTGGGAACTCGCCTTAACCACGACACCTTTGTATTGAAGTAGCCCTTTCACCTTGCCGCTCCCATCCTCACCAAACACAGTGCATCTGCAGAAGTCCAGTGGCAGACCAATTCAGCCAATATGGTCTGATATGTCGTAAATCCCAGGGTAAGATTGCAAGACATGAAGAAGTCAACGACATCATCAAGAGGAGCCTCGCCGCGGCCCGCTGCCCAGCAGAAAGAGAACCACACTTATTCAGACCCGACGAACCTCTGAAGTGTCCAGACGGGGGTCACCTTGCTTCCTTGGAAGGATGGTAGGCAAGTGGTGTGGGACTACACGTGCGCTGCCACACTGGCCAGCACCTACCTCCAACACAGTGTAATCGCTGGAGGTGGCGTATCTTCTTTCAGGGAGACGCAGAAAGCCGACAAATACAGAGGTCTGACACACTGCTACAGCTTTGTACCCATCGGCTCGCAGACACTCGGTTCGCTTCATCAACTGTACCATATCGTGGTACAGCTAACTAAGACCGCGTTTGGGAACACTCCGTGGACAGGTTCGAACCCTCATAAAGGCTCCTGTGGATTTGTTCCATTATAAAACATATTAATCATAATAAATTCCAGGAGGTACGGTTGGGCTGACACACAGAGCAAAGTCAGGCCAGAACCCACACATTAATTATAAAGCCATTATCATCATGACGCTGACAAAGAAACCACCGCCAATTTAGCTGAGGACTCGGGGCAAAACTCCTGTGTCACACAGGCTAGATTGTCCCCACCTCACAATATCTGTGCCAGGGTACACGACACATGAGTCACTCCCCCTCACACTCCTCACAACACATGAGTCACTCCCCTCACACACCTCACAACACATGAGTCACTCCCCTCACACACCTCACAACACATGAGTCACTCCCCCTCACACTCCTCACAACACATGAGTCTCTCTCCCTCACACTCCTCACAACACATGAGTCACTCCCCTCACACACCTCATAACACATGAGTCTCTCCCCCTCACACACCTCACAACACATGAGTCACTCCTCCTCACACACCTCACAACACATGAGTCACTCCCCTCACACACCTCACAACACATGAGTCACTCCTCCTCACACACCTCACAACACATGAGTCACTCCCCCTCACACACCTCACAACACATGAGTCACTCCCCTCACACACCTCACAACACATGAGTCACTCCCCGTCACACTCCTCACAACACATGAGTCACTCCTCCCCCCCCTCCCACCCCTCACAATATAACACACTAACACACCATCTTCTGATTTTGATGAGTCTACCTGAGTCATTATATTTAATCCATCATCGATCAAAATTCCTCAGTAAGACTAACTCATCCTCTGACTATCCTCGTCCAGTTACTCACCAGAATATGCTCGTCTGAGCACGTGTCTCACCAATCTCGGGTCAACAATTCAACGGAAAGTTAAATCTGAAGGGACAATGCTCTGTGACCTCCCAAGATGACCATATGGATTATTCCAAGTGTATATAGGCTCCTTGGTCTCTACTTGTCCTTCCTCTCGGTGTGTTGCCTCACATTGTGTGTCTGTTACCTGACAAGAGTGCCAGGATAGGTCAACCAAGAGTGCCACAAGAGCCACTCTTGACAACGCAAGCGGGCGAATAGCGACCACCAAACAAGTAACGCTACGGAACTATCACTACGGAACGTAATTGATGTTTGCCCAAATGGGCCTCGTAGGGGCCTCGTAGCCTGGTGGAGGGGCCTCGTAGCCTGGTGGATAGCGCGCAGGACTCGTAATTCTGTGGCGCGGGTTCGATTCCCGCACGAGGCAGAAACAAATGGGCAAAAGTTTCTTTCACCCTGAATGCCCCTGTTACCTAGCAGTAAATAGGTACCTGGGAGGTAGTCAGCTGTCACGGGCTGCTTCCTGGGGGTGGAGGCCTGGTCGAGGACCGGGCCGCGGGGACACTAAAGCCCCGAAATCATCTCAAGATAACCTCAAGATAAATGGTTCAATAACTCTGGTAATATCAGATGTTAACACTTAACCAAACATGTCAGTTGAACTGTGAGTGACAGAGTGAAAGCAAACAAAAAACATGTTTTTACATCCCTTTGTTTAGTTAACGTGTGTTTGTTTTGTGTGTAATTGTATATAAAGATAATACTTATGTTTAAAAAGATAATACTGATACTTATAAGATGATAATTGCTTATATTTACAACGACAAAATTATATATTTTATATAATATTTTATATACTAATAATTTTATATACAATGACAAAGTTTATATTAATAATAATATATACCGATGATAATATTTAAGCGTTTATAATGACGACGATGCATACAATGATCTTTATAAGGATAACGACATTTACATTTTACGTATAATGCTCTAACATTATATTACCACAAAGCATTAATCCCCCAAAAATATTAAAGGGAGAATTTTGAGAGCGGAATTTCTATAGAGCGTTCTTGCCTCCAGAATTCATTTACGAGAAATTAATGTTCAAAGTTCAGGCATTTGTTTTGTGTTGAACCGACAGAGGTCGCTGTGGGGGGGGGGGGGGGGTAAAGTTAGTGTGTCTGTGTGGGTGTGTATAGTTAGTGTGTGGCCCAGTGGGTGTGTATAGTTAGTGTGGCCCTGTGGGTGTGTATATAGTTAGTGTGGCCCTGTGGGTGTGTATAGTTAGTGTGGCCCTGTGGGTGTGTATAGTTAGTGTGGCCCTGTGGGTGTGTATAGTTAGTGTGGCCCTGTGGGTGTGTATAGTTAGTGTGTGGCCCAGTGGGTGTGTATAGTTAGTGTGGCCCTGTGGGTGTGTATAGTTAGTGTGGCCCTGTGGGTGTGTATAGTTAGTGTGGCCCTGTGGGTGTGTATAGTTAGTGTGGCCCTGTGGGTGTGTATAGTTAGTGTGTGGCCCTGTGGGTGTGTATAGTTAGTGTGGCCCTGTGGGTGTGTATAGTTAGTGTGGCCCTGTGGGTGTGTATAGTTAGTGTGGCCCTGTGGGTGTGTATAGTTAGTGTGGCCTTGTGGATGTGTATAGTTAGTGTGGCCCTGTGGGTGTGTATATAGTTAGTGTGGCCCTGTGGGTGTGTATATAGTTAGTGTGGCCCTGTGGGTGTGTATATAGTTAGTGTGGCCCTGTGGGTGTGTATAGTTAGTGTGGCCCTGTGGGTGTATAGTTAGTGTGGCCCTGTGGGTGTGTATAGTTAGTGTGTGGCCCTGTGTGTGTGTATAGTTCGTGTGGCCCTGTGGGTGTGTATATAGTTAGTGTGGCCCTGTGGGTGTGTATAGTTAGTGTGGCCCTGTGGGTGTATAGTTAGTGTGGCCCTGTGTGGGAGTATAGTTAGTGTGGCCCTGTGGGTGTGTATAGTTAGTGTGGCCCTGTGTGGGAGTATAGTTAGTGTGGCCCTGTGGGTGTATAGATAGTGTGGCCCTGTGTGGGAGTATAGTTAGTGTGGCCCTGTGGGTGTGTATAGTTAGTGTGGCCCTGTGGGTGTGTATAGTTAGTGTGGCCCTGTGGGTGTGCATAGTTAGTGTGGCCCTGTGGGTGTGTATAGTTAGTGTGGCCCTGTAGGTGTGTATATAGTTAGTGTGGCCCTGTGGGTGTGTATAGTTAGTGTGGCCCTGTGTGTGTGTATAGTTAGTGTGGCCCTGTGGGTGTATAGTTAGTGTGGCCCTGTGGGTGTATAGTTAGTGTGGCCCTGTGGGTGTGTATAGTTAGTGTGGCCCTGTGTGTGTGTATAGTTAGTGTGGCCCTGTGTGGGAGTATAGTTAGTGTGGCCCTGTGTGTGTGTGTATAGTTAGTGTGGCCCTGTGGGTGTGTATAGTTAGTGTGGCCTTGTGGATGTGTATAGTTAGTGTGGCCCTGTGGGTGTGTATAGTTAGTGTGGCCCTGTGTGAGTGTATAGTTAGTGTGGCCCTGTGTGAGTGTATAGTTAGTGTGGCCCTGTGTGTGTGTGTATAGTTAGTGTGGCCCTGTGGGTGTGTATAGTTAGTGTGGCCTTGTGGATGTGTATAGTTAGTGTGGCCCTGTGTGAGTGTATAGTTAGTGTGGCACTGTGTGTGTGTGTATAGTTAGTGTGGCCCTGTGGGTGTATAGTTAGTGTGGCCCTGTGGGTGTGTATAGTTAGTGTGGCCCTGTGGGTGTGTATAGTTAGTGTGGCCCTGTGGGTGTGTATAGTTAGTGTGGCCCTGTGGGTGTATAGTTAGTGTGGCCCTGTGTGGGAGTATAGTTAGTGTGGCCCTGTGGGTGTATAGTTAGTGTGGGCCTGTGTGGGAGTATAGTTAGTGTGGCCCTGTGTGTGTATAGTTAGTGTGGCCCTGTGTGGGAGTATAGTTAGTGTGGCCCTGTGGGTGTGTATAGTTAGTGTGTGGCCCTGTGGGTGTGTATAGTTAGTGTGTGGCCCTGTGGGTGTGTATAGTTAGTGTGTGGCCCTGTGGGTGTGTATACTTAGTGTGTGGCCCTGTGTGGGTGTGTATAGTTAGTGTGTGGCCCTGTGGGTGTGTATAGTTAGTGTGGCCCTGTGGGTGTGTATAGTTAGTGTGGCCCTGTGTAAGTGTAGAGTTAGTGTGGTCCTGTGAGTGTGTATAGTTAGTGTGGCAATGTGGGTGTGTATAGTTAGTGTGTGGCCCTGTGGGTGTGTATAGTTAGTGTGGCCCTGTGGGAGTGTGTATAGTTAGTGTGGCCCTGTGTGTGTGTATAGTTAGTGTGGCCCTGTGGGTGTGTATAGTTAGTGTGTGGCCCTGTGGGTGTGTATAGTTAGTGAGGCCCTGTGGATGTGTATAGTTAGAGTGTGGCCCTGTGTGGGTGTATAGTTAGTGTATGGTTCTCTGGTTGTGTATAGTTAGTGTATGGCCCTGTGTGTGTGTATAGTTAGTGTGGTCCTGTGGGTGTATAGTTAGTGTGTGGCCCTGTGTGTGTGTATAGTTAGTGTGGTCCTGTGGGTGTGTGTGTATAGTTAGTGTGGCCCTGTGGGTGCATAGTTAGTGTGGCCCTGTGTGGGAGTATAGTTAGTGTGGCCCTGTGTGGGAGTATAGTTAGTGTGGCCCTGTGGGTGTATAGTTAGTGTGGCCCTGTGTGTGTGTGTATAGTTAGTGTGGCCCTGTGGGTGTATAGTTAGTGTGGCCCTGTGTAGGAGTACAGTTAGTGTGGCCCTGTGTGTGTATAGTTAGTGTGGCCCTGTGTGGGAGTATAGTTAGTGTGGCCCTGTGAGTGTGTATAGTTAGTGTGTGGCCCCTGTGGGTGTGTATAGTTAGTGTGTGGCCCTGTGGGTGTGTATAGTTAGTGTGTGGCCCTGTGGGTGTGTATAGTTAGTGTGTGGCCTTGTGTGTGTGTATAGTTAGTGTGGCCCAGTGGGAGTGTGTATAGTTAGTGTGGCCCTGTGTGTGTGTATAGTTAGTGTGGCCCTGTGGGTGTGTATAGTTAGTGTGTGTGTATAGTTAGTGTGGCCCTGTGGATGTGTATAGTTAGAGTGTGGCCCTGTGTGGGTGTATAGTTAGTGTATGGTTCTGTGGTTGTGTATAGTTAGTGTATGGCCCTGTGTGTGTGTATAGTTAGTGTGGTCCTGTGGGTGTATAGTTAGTGTGTGGCCCTGTGTGTGTGTATAGTTAGTGTGGTCCTGTGGGTGTGTGTGTATAGTTAGTGTGGCCCTGTGGTTGTGTATAGTTAGTGTGGCCCTGTGTGGGTGTATAGTTAGTGTGGCCCTGTGTGTGTGTATAGTTAGTGTGGCCCTGTGTGGGTGTATAGTTAGTGTGGCCCTGTGTGTGTGTATAGTTAGTGTGGCCCTGTGTGTGTGTATAGTTAGTGTGTGGCCTTGTGGGTGTGTATAGTTAGTATGGTCCTGTGGGTGTGTATAGTTAGTGTATGGTCCTGTGTGTGTGTATAGTTACTGTGGCCCTGTGTGTGTGTATAGTTAGTGTGTGGCCTTGTGGGTGTGTATAGTTAGTGTGGTCCTGTGGGTGTGTAGAGCTAGTGTATGGTCCTGTGGGTGTGTATAGTCAGTGTGGCCCTGTGTATGTAGCGGACCCTCACACACCTACCACGAGAGAGGCAACTGAAGGAGTCTACGGAATATCTTCCTCTTGGTAAAGCACTTCATCTCCCGGTAAAAGAGCAGGAGAGACCTTATAATCCCCAGACTTATTTTATTGACTAGAGGCGATTCTATTTTGGGTAGGTTATTAGAGGGGGAGGGGGGGATGGAAGGGAAGGGAGGGGGGTTTAGTATGTGGGAAGGGGGAGTGGAAGAGGGAGGGAGGGGGGGGCGCCTCGTGGAGGAGTTTCTCTCCAGGTGAGGAATATCTACTCTCTAATGGGATGAGAATAGCTTGAGCTACCTCATCCCTTTGTGTGTATTTTACCTCAATAAACTTATTTCAATTTCAATTTCAATTTCAATCTACTCTCTTATAAGCTCTGTTGGCGACGGCCAGATATATATGTACAGAGCTTAACCCTTTTTCCTATCCCCCTGTTCTTTCTTTCCCTATCTATCCCCCTGTTCTTTCTTTCCCTATTCCCCTGTTCTCTCTGTTCTTATCTTCGCTCCCTTTCACTTCTCTACACTTGAGCCATTTTCCTCTCTGTTTCTTTGTCTCTTCCTCTTCAGCGTATTACAAGTTAATCAAATTCTTGAGAGCATATTAAGACGGTATGAGGTACCCTCAGGCGATAGGTTAGTACCCCGGACGGATAGGTACCTCCCTAGACAGTAGGGACGACATTGTGAAATTTACTGTGTATGGAGTCAGCCTCCACCACATCACTGCCTAATGCATTACACCTGTTAACTTCCCTAACACTAAAAAAGTTATTTTTAATGTCCCTGTGGCTCATTTGGGTACTCAGTTTCAACCTGTGTCCCCTTGTGCGTGTAACCCTTGTGTTGAATAAATCTCCCTTATCAATTCCTCTGAGAATCTTGTATGTGGTGACCATGTCTCCCCTAACTCTTCTGTGTGTGCTTCGGTTGTGAGTTATATCCTCTTTATACTAAAGTTTATAAGGCATGTGGTCCAGATCATCTCTCAGGCATTAGATTGTGGGCAGCCGGTCGGCCGAGCGGACAGCACGCGGGACTTGTGATCCTGTGGTCCTGGGTTCGATCCCAGGCGCCGGCGAGAAACAATGGGCAGAGTTTCTTTCACCCTATGCCCCTGTT
>NW_025557523.1:0-41989 GCF_020424385.1 Procambarus clarkii
AAGGCTGTCAGGTGTATCACTGAAGGCTGTCAGGTGTATCACTGTAGGCTGTTAGGTGTATCACTGTAGGCTGTCAGGTGTATCACTGTAGGCTGTCAGGTGTATCACTGAATGCTGTCAGGTGTATCACTGAAGGCTGTCAGGTGTATCACTGAAGGCTGTCAGGTGTATCACTGAAGGCTGTCAGGTGTATCACTGAATGCTGTCAGGTGTATCACTGAATGCTGTCAGGTGTATCACTGTAGGCTGCCAGGTGTATCACTGTAGGCTGTCAGGTGTATCACTGTAGGCTGTCAGGTGTATCACTGTAGGCTGTCAGGTGTATCACTGAAGGCTGTCAGGTGTATCACTGAATGCTGTCAGGTGTATCACTGAATGCTGTCAGGTGTATCACTGAATGCTGTCAGGTGTATCACTGAAGGCTGCCAGGTGTATCACTGTAGGCTGTTAGGTGTATCACTGTAGGCTGTCAGGTGTATCACTGTAGGCTGTCAGGTGTATCACTGAATGCTGCCAGGTGTATCACTGTAGGCTGTCAGGTGTATCACTGAAGGCTGTCAGGTGTATCACTGTAGGCTGTCAGGTGTATCACTGTAGGCTGCCAGGTGTATCACTGTAGGCTGTCAGGTGTATCACTGAAGGCTGCCAGGTGTATCACTGAAGGCTGTCAGGTGTATCACTGAAGGCTGTCAGGTGTATCACTGTAGGCTGCCAGGTGTATCACTGTAGGCTGTCAGGTGTATCACTGTAGGCTGCCAGGTGTATCACTGTAGGCTGTCAGGTGTATCACTGTAGGCTGCCAGGTGTATCACTGTAGGCTGTCAGGTGTATCACTGAAGGCTGCCAGGTGTATCACTGTAGGCTGTCAGGTGTATCACTGTAGGCTGTCAGGTGTATCACTGAAGGCTGTCAGGTGTATCACTGTAGGCTGCCAGGTGTATCACTGTAGGCTGTCAGGTGTATCACTGAAGGCTGCCAGGTGTATCACTGAAGGCTGTCAGGTGTATCACTGAAGGCTGCCAGGTGTATCACTGTAGGCTGTCAGGTGTATCACTGTAGGCTGACAGGTGTATCACTGTAGGCTGTCAGGTGTATCACTGTAGGCTGCCAGGTGTATCACTGTAGGCTGTCAGGTGTATCACTGTAGGCTGTCAGGTGTATCACTGAAGGCTGTCAGGTGTATCACTGAAGGTTTGCACTAGCATGATAACAGCAGCAACATATGTAAAAACAACATATAGTCACTACTATGAGAAAACTAAACTGGAAATTTTCCATTACACATTATCCAACCTACGTCAGACCACCCCATGAGTCCGCAGTGTCGTACAGGTGCCACAAATAAATGATCTAACCCAAGAAAAGATATGACTAGAATATTCAAGAAAGAGAAGGATTCACATGATGGACAGGATCAGGCTATTTTTAATGAGACTGAATACCTTAATCAAATGAGACAGAGATGGAATATAATATACTAGTTCAATAAATTTGGCAAGCAAGTACGATGTCCTGCTTTTTTTAAAACTTTAAAAGCAGGTATAGAACCAAGCAACAGAAGGTTCTGCGGTAATTATCGCACCAAGATCCTAATAGTTAAGGCGGAGCCCAATAACTGAACCTCGCTCCTCGTCGACACAAGAGCAGAGAAGAGCACAGTTTCTAAAAAAAAAAATATGCAGACAAAATCATTCTAAAAGTGGAAATCAAATACATTTCAAGGAAGAAAAAATATAATTATAATATCACCTATTAATTTATACTATTACAACATTATAATTATGCTAATACCAACAATTATTTTTTTTGCATTACATAAATGTATTATAAATCATATAATAAGGGAAACCGCTAACACGTATATTGAAAATATAGTGAGAAACGTTTACAAAGTATTTTAGTAAACCCAAAATATACACAACTCAATGCCAAGACTTCAGCATTCTCACCCTAATTTTAAGCAAAGTAGCACTCGCCATTAAATCAAGAAGGGAAAGTGAGGGCTGATGTGGTGAGAGGGGAGAGCTAATGAGGGGAGTGAGGAGTGGTGAACCGGAGGAAGAGAGGGGAGGAGTGTGCAGGCGAGTAGTGAGTGAAGAGAGTAAACTGAGGGAAGAAGTGTAGAATGAAATGAAGGAAGATAAATTACGAGGAAAAAAATCACTAAGCCAGTACAACTATACAGTCGAAGCAACAACTTGAGAGGAATTTATGGTGACAAAAGCATATTAAAATGTGGAGTTGAATTTTTTGTTCCTATTGTGGGAAGCATTATTTACTGTGTGCAAAACAGAATAAAAATTAAACGATCACTTTGTCTTTAATTAGTTGAGATAGTGGACTGGTGGCTGCCAGAGACGGGTGTGAACCGAGAAGATTGGGGGATGTTAGGCGAGCTACCTCAGCCAATAACATCAAAGAGCTACAGAAAATAAGAGAGAGAGAGAGAGAGAGAGAGAGAGAGAGAGAGAGAGAGAGAGAGAGAGAGAGAGAGAGAGAGAGAGAGAGAGAGAGAGAGAGAGAGAGAGAGAGAGAGAGAGAGAGAGAGAGAATGACTCAATCTACCACAATCAAGGATGGAAATCTATCCCCCCTCACCCCTCCCATAACACCACAGAATTGGTCCACGTGGCACAATGAGTCTTAATGAACACCTTAGTACAGTCCCACTGCACACAGAGTCCTATTGATCTAAGTCCTCTTAGATCAATAATCTAACTATGCAGCAGCTTTCTAATCTCCCACTTGCCATCAAACTCTTAAAGGAGTCGCTAATACTGCATGGACACTTCAAACCTAAATGCTGCTCAATTAATTCGCCTGTACGTGAACTTAACGCTAGCAGTGAAATTCAGTGGAGTACTATATCATCAAACACTTGAAACATAATTACCTCCGTGTTACTGGTACTCCTGAACCTCCGGTTGCGAGGCAGACAGTCGGAATTAACTAGATCCATTTTGATGTAATAGTTTGTTCGAATGAAATTACAGACATGCGAGCCAGAGAGGACTTACGTAAAAATGATTGTAAAGGTCAACATCCCAGCCAGGATCAGCTAACTACAAAGAACTATAAAAAAAAAGGGTGGAACACATATTCCGGCGTGAATACAGAGTTTTCTTTAATTAATTTAATATATCTCCATCATGATTCCGGGTACAGTCATGCCACTAGGTACAGTGATGTAACCGGGTACTGACCTCTCTGACACATCCCCAGCAGCTGCCTGGTACAGTTATGCTACAGGGTACAGGCTACCCATCTTCATTACAGGCACCACTATGTGTGAAGAACTGAAAAATCCTAGAATGCGCCAAAGATATATTTATATACTTGAGAGAGTGCAATCAACACGACAGAAGAAGAAGAAGAAGAAGAAGAAGAAGAAGAAGAAGAAGAAGAAGAAGAAGAAGAAGAAGAAGAAGAAGAAGAAGAAGAAGAAGAAGAAGGAGAAGAAGAAAAGCAGATATTGTGAACGACAAACTTGATATTTCTTAAACATTGAAGTTCAGTGGTGTCAAGAAAATATCTAATTTATACTCCTTCAATGATAGAATCTATTAGTACATTTCATATATTTCATCTATTTGTCAACTCTGCGTCAATTCCTTCCTCCGTTCTTTCCTCTAATGATAAGCTGATTACCTACTAAATTAGTCAAGACAGGACTCTATTTTTTTTTTCAAATCCTGGCAGGGGATTAGGGGATTCGATGCACCATCTGTTTTGCATGTTACTGTCACCAGGAAAGCCATGCATCGCCCAGAACTATAATGCTGCTCCTGTTAAATACAACTAACATCACACACTTCCTATATAAAGTACCACTCCCGGTACTAACTTTCCTCTTGCAGGCGATGAATCACAATATCTTGGCTGAAGATATGATAACTAAACCACATGTCAGGGGAAGATCAAGCCGTGTGTGAGTGATTATGAGTGAGTGATTCTCACACACGACTTGATAATGGTCCAGGATGGACCGAAACGTCGTCGTCGTGTCTTCAACTTCTGACGTTTGGTTTGGTCGTCGTGTCTTCATCTTCTGACGTTTGGTTTGGTCGTCATAATGTTGAGAAATTATTGCTATTGAGAAATATTGTTGCTATTAACTTTACTCACAGATCAAGATTAAGAGACAGGGAGACCGGATCGATCTTGGCAGGGAGAGATAGACACAGGAAGATAGAGACAGACGGAGAAAGAAAGACAGGCAAACAGGGGAAACCCGGGTCGATCCGAGCACAGAGAAACGAACAGGAAGACAACACCGAGAGACAGAGACACGGAGCACAGACACAAAGAGGTAGACTGAGACAGAAAGACAGACAAAACGAAGACAGACAGAAAAAAACAGACACAGACAGATCTGGAGTGCCCTTAGAGTTTTTCGTGATCGCAATAACATATATTCTGAGAAGCCCAAAATGCTGTTTCAGTGTTTCTTAATCATGGATTTTCTAAGAGGAAAATGGGGGAAGGCTGGAACGAGGGTGGGGGGGCCAAAAACGAGGGGAGGGACAATGGACGAACAAGGGAGGGGGGGAAAGAGATTAAGGGGTCAATGGGGAGATGGGATGCAGAGTTGGGAGAGGGGAAAGGAACAGAGGTGAGGGGAGAGATATACTATCCTGAGCACCTGTATGTGTGTACGGGGGGGCGGGGGTTGAGCATCGGCTCTCTGGTCCCACCTCTCTACCGACAATCAAGTGGTGAAGAAATTCCTGAGCCTATTTGGCTCTATTATATATACATCTCAAACTGTGTTCGGAGTCAGCCTCCATAACATCACTTCCATATGCATTCCATTTATTAACTACGCTGACACTGAAAAGGTTCTTTCTAATGTCTCTGTAGCACATTTGGGTTCTTAGTTTCCACCTGAATCTCCTTGTTCTTGTTCTACCCGTGTTAAATCATTTATCTTTATCTACCCTATCAGTTCCCCTGAGAATAATGCATGTGGTTAATCCACCCTTTTACTCCGAACTCTTCTGTCTTTCCGCGACGTGAGGTGCAATTCTCGCATCTTGTCCTCGTAATTCATGCCTCTTAGTTCTGGGACTAGTCTAGTGCCATACCTTTTGAACTGTCATTTTCCAGCCTCTTACTCCAGGATTAGTCTGTGTTTACTCACCTAGTTGTGCTTGCCGGGGTTGAGCTTCATCTCTTTGGTCCCACCCTTCAACTGTCAATCAACTGGTTTCTGCAAGTTCCTGAGAACATTGGGCTTTATCAAATAAACACTCGAAACTGTGTATGGAGTCTGCCTCCATCATATCACTTCCCATCATTTCATCATATCATAGAGAGAGAGAGAGAGAGAGAGAGAGAGAGAGAGAGAGAGAGAGAGAGAGAGAGAGAGAGAGAGAGAGAGAGAGAGAGAGAGAGAGAGAGAGAGAGAGAGAGAAGAACCAGGAGGAAAGAGAGAGGACTAGCTGCGTTCTTCCTCCCTAAGTGATCTGTAAACAGGTCAGGTGTCAAGATCCGGCCGGAGAAACTTAAAAAATAAAACTCTCACATTCCAGCAAATTGTATGTAATGACGACCAAGCAATTTCCCGTAAAGACTGGGATGGAGTGGAGAAGAGGGTTGAGATGGAAGTGAATGAAGAGTGAGAAAGGGAGAGAAGAAAAGATGGTAGTTACAGAGGGCGGAAAAGCAGGAAGACACTGGTCTAGAGTATGGAGAGACGCAGAGAAGGGTTAGTAAATATCGAAGATATGGAAAGAAGAAGTAAGGAAGGACAAATAGGAAGGTAACTGAAGTCAGGGAGAGAAGTGAAATATTAAAGCCGACTAGGGAAGGAGAGACATGGAGGATAGAGAAAGGAACTAGTTTCAAGGCCACCTTAATGCTTTTGGCAGGCAATTGAAAGTTTTATTATTTTCATTTCGATTATGCTTGTATTATCAATGTGGCGAGAAGAGTTAGAGATGACAATAGTGCCAAAGAAATGGGCGAGTGAGCAGGCTGAAGAGGTGTGAGGAGTTCTCATGCAGGAGAAAGCTGGTGTGTGTGTGTGTGTGGCCATGCAGCACTTGTGTGAGTGATGCTGGAACGATCCCTTTCTATCTAAATGATATTTGTTCTTCTCTTTATTCGTGTCGTCTGACCTAAAGTGGTTGTAAGTCAGTATCTTCACTGGTAAATAAACCCCTCTCATCTATCACATCTGAATTAGGGTAGACAGAAATCAGAACGTGCCTCTCTAGATGAATCTAATTCATGGTCTAGTTTTGTAACTCTCTCCCATCAGAGACAACTAAAATAATCCATATTCCAACTGACGACACACCAGCTCTGGCCTAGGGTGTGAGCCTAAGGGGCAACAGAGAGCCAGTTGCTGGCAAGGAGCTATCCGGAATGACAGCAGGAAATCTTGAGGATCAGTGAACATCTCGTATGAAGTCTCAATGACGCTGGACACAAGAGGTTCTTGAGAAGTGTCGCGAAAACTTTATTGAGGAAAACGGATGGCAATATTTGACTGTCAATTCAGTGTCATATATATAACGGAAAATTGAAGCAAGCATGAAGATGATCTCTCTTAATCATAAACTGGGAATGAGGTAAGGAATGTTTCCCAAGTTACTTCAGTCAAGAGGGTCTTGAAATTCACAGAGTAATTCATCTTGATGAAGGTCGATGACGAGAAGCCAACTAAAGGCACAGGAACCCCATCCATAATTAGCTGCTTTTACAACTAGGTATTAAGGTATTAATACTTTGAGGGCGTAATTGGATCGATTAAGGCAGCGTCTGGGATGATCTCGGACGTAAGTTCGAATCCTCGTCACGGCCCTTGTGGATTTGTTCATTAAGGTATTAACTTATCTTTCATTGCGGATTTAAAGGAAAGTCCATTGTGGGCCAGAGAACCTAAAGGAAACGGAGATGGGTGCCAGCGTACTTCTCCGTGCTCTTTTTGACTTGTAGACAAAGAAGTGTAAAGTACTAGTAGCATGTTCAAGAGAAAAATTAAGACACGCTCCAGCAACACGTGCCGGATCAACAAGGTTGTAGTGGATATAGGGGCCAGCGGGCTGCATCAAACAACAGCCTCTTGGACCTGTTACTAAAAGTAAAAGAACTTCCAGAACCCACTTCCAAGTACACGAAGAGTCAAGAACTAGACCCCGTCTTGAGTGCACAAACGTGTTCACAGTATTCTTCAACACAATGTTCAAAATCTCCCACAATTGAGGTAACTTCGTAAGCAACCGGAGGGCGCCAATTAGCACGGAAAACCTTGAATAAGCAGCAGCATTGTTCTATCTGTACTATTCTAAATAATCAAGATGTATCACGTCTTAACGATTTCCCGGTAGACATGTAGTTGAAACATTTTCTTAGAGCAAGCAAATTCTCGTATAATCCGATCAGCTAAAAATATGAAGGTCCTGAATAGCATTTGGCTCCGTCTGAGACGTGTCTATGATTTAATACAATTATATAAATATATATATATATATGAAATATATATATATATATATATATATATATGTCGTACCTAGTAGCCAGAACGCACTTCTCAGCCTACTATGCAAGGCCCGATTTGCCTAATAAGCCAAGTTTTCATGAATTATTGATTTTTCGACCACCTAACCTACCTAACCTAACCTAACCTAACTTTTTCGGCTACCTAACCTAACCTAACCTATAAAGATAGGTTAGGTTAGGTTAGGTAGGGTTGGTTAGGTTCGGTCGTATATCTTCGTTAATTTTAACTCCAATAATTTTTTTTTTACCTCATACGTAATGAAATGGGTAGCTTTATCATTTCATAAGAAAAAAAATAGAGAAAATATATTAATTCAGGAAAACTTGGCTTATTAGGCAAATCAGGCCTTGCATAGTAGGCTGAGAAGTGCGTTCTGGCTACTAGGTACGACATATATATATATATATATATATATATATATATATATATATATATATATATATATATATATATATATATATATGTATATATATATATATATATATATATATATATATATATATATATATATATATATATATATATATATATATAGGCTTTAAAATAGATGACGTCTAGCAGCTCTTAGCTTTAATCATTTATTTAAAAACATAAATTGAAACCATCATGAACCCTGAGATTAGTTTATGTGTGTGTGAGAGCGAGAGAGAGAGAGAGAGAGAGAGAGAGAGAGAGAGAGAGAGAGAGAGAGAGAGAGAGAGAGAGAGAGAGAGAGAGAGAGAGAGAGAGAGAGAGAGACTTGCTTGGAAATTTAGACAGAAAAAAAGGAAATGAAACTGTGTGTCGTAACACGAAAACAGAAAGAAAGGCTGACGGAAGTCAACTCAGTGAGGTAGACAAACTGAGGAGGAATCACTGAGACAGACTCAGTCAGACAGGCAAAGAGAAGGGTACGTCTAGACGGCACCTCTGCTGCTCTTCAATCTATACACACCATGATGTAGTGGCAGGGAGGTGGAGGGCTGGTGGATGGGGGTGTAGGAGGTGGGGTGGGGTAGGAATGGAGTGGAGGCGTGGAGGAGGGTGGGTTTGGGGGGGAGCAGAATGCGAGGGGAAGAGAGAATGCTTGACGTAGAATGGAGGAGGAGGCATGTGAGAAGGGCTAAGGAAGGTGGAAGTAGAATGAGGAAGGTGGATGTAGGAGGAGAAATGTGGAGGTTGGAGATGGTAGGCGGCAAGGAGCAAAGGAAGTGGATTGTAGTGAGAAGCACTGAATATCAGATGTCCTGAAGATAAAGTCACTGTCTGAATAAGACTCTTAAATGTGGTCACTGGTTGTTCAAGATGCTGGAGGTGAGGTCACCTGAGAAACAAGTTTATTCAACATGCGGTTGTTTGTGGTATAAACAAAAATCTAAATTGATTTCCATTTTATCGACTTCATCGTTGAAAAACAATGTATGTTCCGGTCATCCATGCCAGTCGTTCAAGCTAACTCGTCGTTCCAGTCGTTTTTGCTAATAGTTCCAGGCGTTCCTGTTAACTAGTTGTTCCAGGCGTACTTGCTAACTAGTAGTTCCAGTCGTTCTAGCTAACTAGTTAAGAACATTCTCTAGGTTTCTTCAGCAGCAAATGTTACCTGTCATAGCATTTCCAAGCCAGATATCAATGCAAATTGGTGAATGATGAGCTTCATGGCTTATATAAGGGGGCTGAGAGCTGTCGCCAGTATAAGGACTAGGCTTCAGGAATGAGGTGTAGCTGATCAATGATGTATAAGTATTCCACGAGAACAGACCAAACAATCTTTCCTATAGTGAGCTGGCACCAACTAAATGTTTTTCGCATTAAATTCAAATTAGTGAACAATCCGAGTTTGTTACTGAATGGTATTGCTAATTCGCGGAGGAACACAGCCCCGAGGCACCTAGTGCTTGTGGCTCTACCTGAAGTCCAAAGTTTCATACCTTGTCAATGGCGCCTGTTGTCTAGTGCAAAAGCTGATCTAAGATTCCTTTAGTCCCTGATGCCCCATAGTAGAGGCTTAACATGAGATAACGAGGAAAAAATGGACCATTCTGAAGCCATATTGTCAGGTATGCATTAACAAATAATGGGAAGAAATTAAGTCCTTTGTTATGATATAATCTCAAGAGTTTTACCAACGATTGGCAGCAGTAGTTCTGGTCTGTTATTGTGGGCTCCAGAAGAAATCTTCATTTAAAGACCTGGAATTAGCTTTTAGCTTCTTTCGTAGACAAAATCATATTCCATGCGCTACGCTTGACTCAGACGAGATGAGTAAGAGGTCCACTTAACTGAATTACAATGTTGGTCTGATCTTATTTGGCAACATCGCCTTCAAGTGTCACATGATTTAAAGAGACGATGGTCTTTATCCACTTCCATTACAGCTTCTTTAGGTAACGGAGGAGGTTTTCTTTCTGGAGCTGCAACGTTTATCCGGGTAACGAGGAGAATAGCCAGTATACCAGTCTTTTTCATGATAACTGGAAGCCACTTTAATACCTGCTCTGGTTTTTGGGGAAAACATATATCCTTTTTTTCGACCTTCAACGATAGACCACCGGATTTTGAAGACCACTCTTCCGGATGCCAGTTTGATTGTTGTTTGGGAAAACTCCTAGTCTGAGAAGAATGCCTTTTGTACCTCTTCCAAGGCTTGTATTTGGCATCATTTGCCAAAGAGCATCGATAACAGAACCTTGGCTGGTGCAATGGTTTGGCCACATTCCTGGGATGAGTAACGAATTTAAGTTACTGATTTGTTGATTTGAGAGATGAGGTGATTGGTTAATGCATTTAACAGACTGATCACGTCGCATGAGTCTTGCCTCTCTCTTATTCTCTCAAAAAAGATAACTCCATTCACGTAAATGGTGAGTAGAGTTATCGAATCTTATTTCCCAAACCCTAAAAATATTTATCATTGCAAATGAACTTAAATATATTAAATGTATCGAATATGCTTTCTATACGTCTTTGAATATTCTTGTGAGCTGGAGTCAAACTGGCGTGGAATATTCCAGATTTGGTTTCACAAATGTGTTGTAGAATTTTCTTAACAATTTCTTGTTGAACTTTTTGAAGCACGTACTTGCGTTCACTATCTCTGCGTATACCACAAAAGTTATTCTGTTCATATGTGCTTGTAACTATAGTGTAACATCCATCCAGGGGGGACTTTCTACTGTTTTGAGGAAGCTGTTTCCTTCTAGAAAATTATAGAACCATCGGTCTCCTTTCTTCTGTTCCCCTTTGTCGTCATTTTGCATTTGTCACGGTTGAACACTAGTAGCCACTTGCTCTTTATATTGTATGTCCTCCACCGATTTTGAAAGCAAATGGACAGGATGAACTGAATCTCTTCAACCTTATTATTCACAAGCAGCACGATCAGGACATGTTTGGAGACTGTATTCTCTAAGAAAATCTGCCTGTTTTGCCCATGAAATACAAAATTCTTTCTTCAATTTGTCAATTTGATTCTTGGTACCACTTAGTCGTCAGTGGTATCACACTGAAGACCAAACGACTAACACAAAATTATCTACCCATGGCGCTGTCGTCTTACTGTAGAATCCTACTGCTTAAAAAAAAAAGGGGGGAAATTTAACCCCCTTCACAGATTCAAGAAAGTTTCCTCCAAGATGGCTGGATTTCCCAAAATGAAGATACAAATCCTCAACACCGCGTCCTACCCAGCAAGACCCGTGGTCCAGGCGTCAGCTTAGCTTCCCTGAGGCATGTCTTCAGGGCGTCAAAATCCTTGGATCTTTAGGGCTTAATATTTTGTTTCTTATGTGTATATTCTCTCTCTCTCTTTCTCTCTGGGTGTTCGAAATTGCCGAGTGAATCCTTCTCTTTCTCTCCTACGAATTACTCTATTCGGCTTTACTCTTTGTTGCTTGACACTCTGTGCTGTGTTGTTCATTGTTTGCCACTGTTCATTGATTGACGATCTTAGCTGAATAGAACATTTGAGTGTTGGCAAATTTTATTGTGTTTGCTGCATTATTCAATTTTTTGTTTGGCATTATTTATTGCTTGGCGCTTCTCATTGTTGGGCACTGTTTATTGCTTGGTACTGTTTGTCGTTTGGCACAGTTTATTATCACTTTATTTTTGCACTATTTATACTTTGCACTGTTTATTGCTTGACAATGATTATTCTTTGGCACTGTTTATTGTTTGACACTGTTTGCTTGGCATTGTTTATGGTTTGGCACTGTTCATTACTTGGCACTGTTTATTGGCTGGCACTGTTTATTTCTTGGCACTGTTTATTACTGGCATATTTATTACTGTCACTGTTCATTGCCTGGCACTGCTCATTGCTTGGCACTGTTTATTTACTTAAGTGAATGTTTCTTCCGGGCCCTTTTTCTTTTCCTTCTTTCATTATCACGTATTTGTAAATAAAAAAATGCCAAAGATGTAAATTTATTGTAAATAAAAGTTTACAATTTCTGGCCGCCCCGGGTGACACCAGTTATCTAGCGAAAGTTTGCAGAGCAAAAGTGATTCGTTGGCAATGCCGTTAAAACTGCATTAAACAGTTTGCAGTTTGGTCGGAGAAAAAGTTTGTTTGGACAAATACACGTTAATACTCCCGGGTGCTTCCTTCGTCTTTCAACATTGGCTCTAGTAGGCGATGAAGAGAGACGAGAGAGAGAGAGAGAGAGAGAGAGAGAGAGAGAGAGAGAGAGAGAGAGAGAGAGAGAGAGAGAGAGAGAGAGAGAGAGAGAGAGAGAGAGAGAGAGCGAGAGAGAGAGAGAGAGAGAGAGAGAGAGAGAGAGAAATAAGCGAGTCGTTATTATATGATGAAGATGAAGAATCTCTCTCTCTCTCTCTCTCTCTCTCTCTCTCTCTCTCTCTCTCTCTCTCTCTCTCTCTCTCT
This sequence comes from Procambarus clarkii, assembly GCF_020424385.1. Classification (NCBI taxonomy): domain Eukaryota; kingdom Metazoa; phylum Arthropoda; class Malacostraca; order Decapoda; family Cambaridae; genus Procambarus; species Procambarus clarkii. The sequence continues at coordinate 12,369 of NW_025557523.1, forward strand.
CTCTCTCTCTCTCTCTCCGGGCGCACCGGTAGACCTTCATTGTTGCAAGTTATGATTGGTTAAGGGTGGAGAAGGCAGTGAAGGTCGAGCATGCTGGTGGTGATGGTGGTGATGGGGGTGGTGATGGTGGTGATGATGGTGATGGTGGTGATGGTGGTGATGGTGGTAATGGTCATAGTCGTCGTGGTGGTGTTGGTTGCAGTGGTGATGATGGTGTTGATGAGAACCTAGAAAGAGATGAATTCATAGAGCGAGATGATTTCCTAGTGAGAGACGAACTCCTAGTGAGAGGTGAGTTCCTACCTAGAAATAAGATCCTAGTGAGAGCTGCGATACATTTCTGGAACAATGTATGTTATTCTATAAAAGAAAGTATGGCAGATTCACCTGAATAACGCATGGTAGACTTTAGAAAAATGCATTGTATTCTCTTTAAAACAATGTACGGCAGACTTTCTAGAACAATGCTTGGTAGACCCTCTAGAATAATGTATGGTAGACTCCCTAGGATAATGTACGTTACGCTTCCCTGAACAATCTACCGTAGACATCCCAGAATGATCTACTGTAGATTTCCCTGAACAATCTACGCTACATTCCCCAGCATAAATCTAGTGAAATATGGTGGTAAATTCTTCACACTCTATTGTCAACCTGATCCCGGTCTGGGTACCAGAGCGGGTACCAGTGTGGGTACCAGAGCGGGTATCAGTTTTGGTACCAGAGTGGGTACCAATCATGGGTTCTAACAAGAACCAAGACACATGAAAATACTCTCTATTCCCTCCTGGCTCATATTGCATATTTTAATCAAGAAAAAACAAGAAAGCAGTGGTGTCCAATTTCCTTTGGGATGCACCACGACGAAGGCAGGAGCTAGAGCACGAATTCTTGGTTCCCTTCCAGCGGTGACTTTTTCCTTGTCATGGAGGAGGACGCGTTCGTCCTTCTCATTGACGTAAGGTATTTTCTTCCCTGTCAGAAAGGTGCTGACTGCCTTCACGTGGAGGTTGGGTGTTTTCTTCTTCCCTTTGAGGGGTGGAACGTGTATTCTTCCTTTTCTGGGAGGCAGAGAGGAGTATTTTCTTCCTTGTCAGAGAGAAAAGGGTTTCTTCATTTTTGCGTGTGAGTGCAGTCATTTGCTTCTTTCAGCTTTGACTTTTTTTCTTTCAAGTTGAATTAAAACTATTAATCTTTGTATCGTCATTTTTGTTGTTTTATAAACGGTTTAATTGTTAAACAGCTTTGAGTTCTTATGAAAGAATAATTCATGGGAAATTCTAAGGCCTCCTTTATTTATCACACTTTTATTATTTATCAATTATACGAAATTAAACTAACGAATAATGATCGAGAGGCACTCGGAGATCTTGGTGGGACAGGTTCAGTGTAAACCAGTTGTTTAGTGTAAACCAGTTTTCACGCGCTTTATCTTATTTCTACCCATAACTATACACAAACTGATGTATTAGAAAAACACTTTTTTTATTAATATATTAGGTACATCTGCATTTGTGCACCTACCTTACACTATATGAAGGGGAGTACAGTATGTCAAAAAGCTAGCTACGTAATGCTAACAAATCCCCATCACACGTGACATGATAGAATGTGTCATACGGAAATCAACGGAAGCTCATTGTCACGTTAGTTTTTATTCGGGGGAAGAGAGAGGTAAATTATGGCAATGGCCCAATGATAACCGAAAACATTTTCTATTGGAAAAATCACTGGAAAGGAAGTGAGAAATAAACAGACAGCATTTATAAAAGCTATATCACAGATGGATATATATATATATATATATATATATATATATATATATATATATATATATATATATATATATATATATATATATATATATATATATATATATATATAGCACTTACATATGCCAGGTCACAGATGGAAATATATTGTGCCTATGTTTGCAAGGTCACAGATTAATACATAGATTTATGTTTGCTAGGTCACCAAAATAAATATATTTGCCAGGTCAAAGACGTAAATATATTTTGTAGGTCGCAGAAGAAAATGAAATATTAAGAAAACTGGATAAATGATGCAATATTGTCGTCATCCGAGAAATGACAAAATGGGAGGTGAGTGAAATTGGAGGTAAGGTAACTGCATGCAATATTAGTCAGACTTAAAAATAAATCATAAACTAGAGGGAGAAATCATTTCCCTTTTAAGTTTAAGAAAGGGAACCCAGAGAAGCTCTACTGGGCCTCACGACGCAGTTTCGTACCCAACACAACGGGGGAAAATAAGCGTCTTTACGTCCAACTTTGCTTCAAGGCTGCCACTCCCGATCGTATATAAGATTAAAAAAGCTGTTCATGCTTCCTTTCTCGAAACTTTGAGCTCTGCCTCAATATCTCCTGATTCTCTCTTTACTTGCTTCTTTGCCCTCAACGATGGCATTTCTCCTGATTGTCTTATTTGTGGCTCTTATCTATAACGACGTAATTTCTCCTGTTTCCTCCCGTTCTCCTCCTCCTTTCCCTACCCCCACAGTCTCATAGTCTCCCTCCCTCCCTTTCTTTCCCGTTATTCCTTCTGTTCTCTCTCCCAGACAAAACATGCTCGAGTAACTCTGAATCAACGTTATCGGCGTTGGTTCAATGTCAATAACAACAGAATACTCGATTGGAAAATACTATGGGCAATCAAAACCATCATATCATACGTCATTGAAATCGTTGGGCATCCCATAATCAATCCTATGTAAATATGGGGCATGGAGGGAGGGGTTTAATCCTATGACACTCGCCATACACTCACTATTCACCCTGCAAAGTAGGGTGAGGATAGCTGCAACCGTCTGGCCTTCACCCACGGACCAACACTCTTATATATCATTTTTATATCGTATTATATACATTATTTACACATATTTTAATGTTTTTGTAATGTCATCTTATTCACATCTGATCGCTTGCCTGTCTAGAGGTGTGAAGTACAGTTCTTACGTGCAACAACTTAACACGGGCCGAATATATGATAACAATAAAAATATTAATAATAACCCATGAATAATGATTAGAATAATTAGGTCACAAGGTCACAATTAGGTCAGACCATTCTCAAGTCACAATCGACTTGAGAATGGTCCAGGACGGACCGAAACGTCGTCGTCCCTTCAACTTCTAGTGTGTGGTCTGGTCAACATACTTCAGCCACGTTATTGTGACTCATCGCCTGCATAAAATAATTATATTCGTCGTTACAGGTAGGTAAGGAGCTTAGTTCAAGGCAGGTGATATAAAGGTCCTTCCGGACTGCCTGTTGTATCCTCTTACTGATGTCGCTGTGAGGAAAATATGCTGGTGGGAGAACTGACATAAAGAGAAGTCAAGGTAAGGAAAAAAGTTAATATGATACAAATTTTAATAAGATAAAAAGAGAAAGAATAGGCAAAATCATTAATTATTATTAAAAGACAGAGAGAAAACAGTAAACTGTCGCATATGTAGAGACGGAAAGAGAGAAAAAGGGGGGAGGAGATAGAATAAAATTTGCAGTCAAGATCTATCAGCTAAGAGAGCACAAATTTCGAATCATGAAAATATATATAGACTGATAATTATAGATGAACCCAGTTGTTAGCCTTTACAGAAACAAGATGAAACCGTCGAAGATCTGACTTTCTCATAGAGATAATGGCTGACAATCAGGAAAAAACACTACAACTATGTATTATTTCAAAATGTTATCAGGGTAGTGACTGGAGTTCCCATATACGAGGAATGTGCAACAAAAAAAAGTTTTGTTTTTTAGTCGCCAGACAAAAAAAAAATTACATATGGAACTGCTCCAGGCAATAGTTAACGAGTTAAAAGCTGCGGGGTATACGCGTGTTCGTTTGTTTGTTTGTATGTACTAACCTATTTCTGACAACAGGACAGAGATTCAACTTTGAGGTCTCGACTTCTATCTGATCTTGTTCTGTTCATTGTATTTTTCAACTATTACGCTACATAAGTATGTTATCATTTATATATATATATATATATATATATATATATATATATATATATATATATATATATATATATATATATATATATATATATATGACAGTGTCAGACCACGAAGGAAGAATTGATTAAAACAGGAATTTCCTTAAGTACTTTCGTATTTAATAATAAATCTTCAGAAGGATGGATTTACAATTTCGTAGATTGGATATATATATAGGAAGGAGAGAGAGAGAGAGGTGAAGTGAGGTACGATGACAAATATATGAATGGGATTGGGTAGATATAAATAGAAGCTGCGTCATATAGGCCAATAGGCCCATACGTGAATGATAATAGCATAAGATAGTGGATATTAACAAGTATTAGTGAGACAAATGTGTATCAATGATCCTACTCAAATCGCCCTTTAATTGAGCAATCAAAAAAGGATCTAAATTATACAAACCACTGCTAATATTCAAATTACATGGTTTTGTAATCTGTATTAAAGCAGATTCAATTATGTTCCTATTGAAAGTGATTTTACAATTTGTCATTGAAGCCATCTCCCAATCAATTTCAGAAAATTCTCACCAAATTGATTGGGAAATGGCTTCTCTCAAAAGGGCGATTTGAGTAGGATCATTGATACACATTTGTCTCACTAATACTTGATATATATATATATATATATATATATATATATATATATATATATATATATATATATATATATATATATATATATATATATATATATATATAGAAGGGAGTACCACCTCTAGCTGGAAGAAGGGGGACCCATAGCCTCGGAGGAAACCACGCATAACTCATTAGAGGGAATGTTTAGATCCCCTCCAATACAGTTTCTGTGTGCTTTTCTCCTACCACCCCCTTCCTTTTTTATTTTTTGTGCTTTATTATGCATATATATGCATATTATTATGCATATGCATATTATATATATATATATATATATATATATATATATATATATATATATATATATATATATATATATATATATATATATATATATATATATATATATATATATATATATATATATATATATATATATATATATATATATATATATATATATATATATATATATATATATATATATATATATATATATATATATATATATATATATATATATATATATATATATATATATATATATATATATATATATATATATATATATATATATATAATATATATATATATATATATATATATATATATATATATAATATATATATATATATATATATATATATATATATATATATATATATATATATATATATATATATACATATATATCGATAGAGCCTCTGTATACTCATCTAGTTGTACTCACCTAGTTGTGCTTGCGGGGTTGATCTCGGGCTCTTTGGTCCCGCCTCTCAACTGTCAATTAACCGGTGTAGAAATTCGTGAGCCTACTGGGTTCTATCATATCTACATTTGAAACTGTGTATGGAGTCTGCCTCCACCACATCACTGCTTAATGCATTCTATCTTTTAACTACTTTGCCAAAGTAGTGTACATTAACAAAGTTAACTACTCTGTGTGTGTGCGTGCAAGCAAGCATGTACGTGCGTGCGTTTGTGTATGTTTGAGTACGTGTATAGAATTGTGTGTATGTGTAAACGCATGGTGTATGTTTGTGCACATGCGTCCATGTAAACCCACACATGGATATTCATATAAACCGGGGTACGTCCAGTCAAAAAAAATTAGAATCTGAAATTAATACAAGCACCTCGTTTTAATCGGATTCTCCGCTTAATTGAACGGAAAATATTCCAAACATATACATATGCAGAACTCGGCAATTTCTCATTCCACACTAAAATCGGATGCTTCAGCATGTGTAAATTTATGATGGAATGATGTAGTCCAAAAAATGAAAATGACGTGTTGGTTCATAATTGAAATCATATTAATCTTTCCGCTCCACCGGGGAAATGGGAAATGAAATAGTTTGAAACATATGTGGTTATTTTTCTGTAAATGTTTAAATGCGGAATGGCGTAAGTTCTATTCTGAAGGTCTGCTTCAAGCGTTTCAGTTTCAGCTCCTGAAAATATTCCGGTTTGCGCTGTTTGAAACGTTCCAGTTTGTGATACCGAGAACTTTTTTGTGTGTGTGATATTAAGAAACATTTTCGTTTCCACTGTTCAAACCATTTCATTTGTGATGTTATAAATGTTTTCACTTATACTATTTATACCGTTTTTTTATGCAGCTTGAAATATTCAGTGTTTGTTGTCCTAAACAGTTCACTTGGTTTTGTTCGACATTAGATTTGTGTTGTTCAAAATGTTTTAGCTTTTGTCGATCGGAACTTTTCAGTATGTATTGTTCGAAACAACTCAGTTTGCGATGCTCGTGACATTCCTGGTCGTGTTACTCGAAAGGTTCGTGTCGTGTGCAATTGGAGGCTTTGTAATTTCGATATTCTTCTGTACTTCACCCACTAATGATTCCACTACATTATATTGTTCAAATGTGCTCAGTGTTTAAAATGTTAAGCGGAAACGTAAACTATATTGCTATATAATCACATCACTGTAAACTGTGCTGCTATACCCCATTACTGTAAACTGTGCTGCTATACCCCATTACTGTAAACTGTGCTGCTATATTACTACATCACGGTTAACGGTGCTGTTCTATCACTACATCAATGTAAACTGTTTTGCCCTGTCACTACATCAAAGAAAACTTAATTATGTTATTACATTAATATAAACCGTTTTACTCAGTCACTACATCAATGTAAACTGTACTGCTCAATCACGTCACCATTTTAAATTGTTCTGGCTCTCTGGTTTTAAATCTGTCACTGTATATCGCTGTTCCAGTCTTCTTATATCACTGTATATTACAACCCCTTAAGTCTACCCCAACAGCCTATGTCCGTCCTTAACCCGAGACCATTCCTTCTGGAAATTTAAGTGATGCTGACCGCAAGCGTCTGGCCTCCATCTAGGGGCAGAGAAACAAAACATTCTCTCCCTTATAAGTGTTAATAATGAATTAATATATTATACGCCTTATTACCTCATTGTAAATTCATCTTCGGATTAAGGCAAGGAGAATATTTACTGTATTCTGCTACGCGTTTATACAAGTTTCCAATAAAACTACGTCAGCCTCAGGGGCCAAGATCCCTCAGGACTACTCTTCCATGCAGATTTTCGCCTTTACAGAGCTGCTTGTAAAACTCTGTTAAGCAGAATTTCCTTAGGCGGTTATTGTCAACAGTTTAATATTGTGTCGTACATGAAGGCAAACCTAATTTTCCCAACAAGAACTGCATAGGGGAACTGAAAACATGTTCTAAAATGTTTAAACCTTAATAGTTGGGAGGTTTCGAAAGCTGGGTTTAGAGAGGAAGTGTTGGTTCGGAAATATGAGAAAGGTTAGGTTAGGGGGGCTAGGTTAGGTTAGATTAGGTTAGGGGGGCTAGGAGGTGTTGTGTTTGCTTATGGGGAAAGGGTCGAGGGTTATGCTGTACATTGTATATATATATATATATATATATATATATATATATATATATATATATATATATATATATATATATATATATATATATATATTGTCACGGTAATCTCTCTAGGAAAAGATTCGGCCTGCTCCATCATCACCTATTCTATCATACCACGTCTATATATTAAAGTACTGCAGCCACAAGAACTCCAACAACAACTACTTTCCAGACGTCTAGACAATACTACCAGTCTACCAACCCCACGGCCCGTCACCCTCCTCGCACCTGGCGACGCCTCGGGAGCTCATGCCATCTCAAACAAGCAGTTAACGAGCCGGTTCATAGTTAAAGAAGCTACCAGCGCCACCTGAACGGCCGTCATCGTATATATATATATATATATATATATATATATATATATATATATATATATATATATATATATATATATATATATATGTCGTACCTAATAGCCAGAACGCACTTCTCAGCCAACTATGCATGGCCCAATTTGCCTAATAAGCCAAGTTTTCATGAATTAATGTTTTTTCGACTACCTAACCTTCCTAACCTAACCTAACCTAACTTTTTCTGCTACCTAACCTAACCTAACCGATAGAGATAGGTTAGGTTAGGTTAGGTAGGGTTGGTTAGGTTCGGTCATATATCTACGTTAATTTTAACTCCAATAAAAAAAAATTGACCTCATACATAATGAAATGGGTAGCTTTATCATTTCATAAGAAAAAATTAGAAAAAATATATTAATTCAGGAAAACTTGGCTTATTAGGCAAATCGGGCCTTGAATAGTAGGCTGAGAAGTGCGTTCTGGCTATTAGGTACGACATATATATATATATATATATATATATATATATATATATATATATATATATATATATATATATATATATATATATATATATATATGTGTGTGTGTGTGTCTGTGTGTGTGTGTGTACTCACATACTCACCTAACCTATATGTGTGTGTGTGTGTGTGTGTATGTGTGTGTGTGTGTGTGTGTGTGTGTGTGTGTGTGTGTGTGTGTGTGTGTGTGTGTGTGTGTGTGTGAGAGTGTGTGTGTGTGTACTCCTCACCTAGGTGTGCTTGCGGGGACTGAGCATTGGCTCTTTGTATATATATATATATATATATATATATATATATATATGCAAAAACATAGACATTTATAAGCGTGGGCACACCTCGCCCTGCGATTAAAGTTTTTAATCGTAGAGAGCGAGGAACTATCGAGTGAAGTGATTGCTTCCTAACTGCAGCTAATAGTACTTCAAATTCCTACAATCGCCCAACAGAACCTAACCTATACCTAGCTATGCAGAGAACTTTATTATGTAACAATAGTAATATATAGATGGGAACAAACTTGCTTTTAATACACGCAGTGAGTTCAAATGAACGAATTAGTAATAGTGAGCGGCAGCGGCTTTAATGAGCTTGGCCTGAGGGCTAGTTGTCGTCCCCCATCAACCCAGTCCCACGATTTTCGGCCTACACGACTTTCGTGGGCCTACACGACTTTCGTGGGCCTACACACACACGACTTACAACTGATGATGTATATACTTTACTCGAACAGTGCTTCGTTAACGTTCTCTACTCTCAGCCCGTCTATCTTACGGTTTACTTTAGGTTATCTTCAGATGATTTCGGGGCTTAGCGTCCCCGCGGGTCAGTCCTCGACCAGGCCTTCTTTTTGTTACACCCCCCAGGAAGTAGTCCGTAGCAGCTGTCTAACTCCCTGGTATCTATTTACTGCTAAGTGAACAAGGGCATCCGTCCTCATTTACTAGGCCAAATGCTTGTTATCCCAGATACCAAATGCCCTTTTTATAAACGAAAAACGGTTTTACACACGACTCCCAACTGATGACGTTCGAACGTTTCTCGAACTGCGCTTCGCACCACATAAAATGCTTCATCCGCATAGTACGAATACCAAAAATAGCAAACAGAATCTAACCACCTACATTTGGCCAATTTAACACGTTCAAGTAAACTAATAATAATTATGAGCAAAATACCAACTTATAATGCATCTTGGGGAGAGAGGACTGCCGCCGCTTTAACGAGGCTGGCATGAAAACAATGCATCCTGTCCTCAGGCCAGGTTGGTTAAAGCGAATGCCGTCCCCTTAGACACATTCATTCATATTGACATGTATTATTAAAAGTAGGTTTGCTCTCAAATATAAACAATATTTGTTATTAGTGTTCTATATTTAGTTAGGCGTAGGTTAGGTTACGCGTTAAGGTTCTGCTGGTGATTTGGACTACGTGGGTGAAGCATCTACAGAGATACAATTCAAACAGAGGTTGTCAACGATGAACTGTTTGAGAAATGCAGGCGATGAGTCACAATAACGTGGCTAAAGTATGATGACAAGACCACACACTAGAATGTGAAGGGACGACGACGTTTCGGTCCGTCCTGGACTATTCTCAAATCGATTCTTAATCGACTTGAGAATGGCCCAGGACGAACCGAAACGTCGTCGTCCCTTCACATTCTAATGTGTGGTCTTGTCATCATGTTTGAGAAATATTCGAACGTCATCTGTTGTGAGTCGTATCTAAAGCATTTTTCCTTCATAAGCAGGTGGTTTTCCCTGCAGGATTTCTGAGCATTTCGCCATTGTTTATGAGGACACGCTGTTGCCTCTGCAATACGTGAGTGAAGCATTCTTAAAGGTGCCATTCGAAAACAGGAAGAGCGCTAAGCAATGTTGAAAAAAGCTCGAACCTAATGTGAGTCTTGTGTGTTTTTCATTCATAAACAGGAGGATCTAGCGGCTGGATAAACAAGCCTTTGGCCTTTGTTAATGAGGAAGAGCTGCTTTAATCACGACTCGCAACTAATGATGTTCGAACATTTCTCAAACAGCGCTACGCTGATGTCCCTCGTTCAGATTGGACGTCTGCAAATGCTTCACCCGTCTACTAGAAAAGTAAATAATCGCCAAAAGAACCTAACCCCTAATTTAGGCGTATCTACACACTAAATTTTAACAATGCAAATATATATATATATATATATATATATATATATATATATATATATATATATATATATATATATATATATATATATGAGAAAATACAGATTTTTTAAACACATTGCGTCCAAATTCATGAATGCTTGAATGCCACCTTAAGGGTCGGCTGCCATCTGGACGATCAGGGGCTCAAGAGAGGGTTGAGCCGGTCATATATATATATATATATATATATATATATATATATATATATATATATATATATATATATATATATATATATATATATATATATATATATATATTGACATACTATTACCATTTGTAACACAAAATTGAGTTCCGTCAATATGCAATCCTCTTTATAATAATAATATTTTACTAATAACATCGATGCTAACTACTATTGTGCCCCCCTGCAAGTATTGTGAAGGCAGAAAAATATATTGGAGGAAGGTTCTTATAAATGTAAATACAAGCTTCAGTTTATGGTTCTAATAATCCATTTGCCTAACCCATTTGTTTCTGCAATTGTTGGTGATTGATCCTCGGACCCTAGGATTACGAATCCCGAGCGCTGTCCACTTAGCCACTAGGCCCACATGTGTGTGTGAGTGTGTATAGGCGGGAGAGTACGCATTTGCGTGCATCTACTTAAGGCACTTTGCCCTTTCACAGCTGACACTCAGCTTCAAATTTCGGCATTTCCAGTCGAGTTTGAAAAATTACATCATAAAGGCTTTTGTATGGATTTCTTCAGTTCGTTCCAACCGATAAATAAAATTCCATTAGGCACAATTTTGTTTTCAAAATATTTCAGAATATTTCTTTCTGCGTTGGACAGGATTAGCAATACTGGAGACGTCGGGTGAGAAGCTTAGTACGGTGTTGTGTCTTTTGGGAGGATTATGGCGTACTCGACTAGTTGTATTCACCTAGTTATGTTTGCGGGGGTTGAGCTCTTGCTCTTTGAGCTCTCGCCTCTCAACTCTCAATCAAATGGTTAGGGTGTGTGTGCTTTTTTCTGTGCAGTGTTTAAATGTGATCTTTAAAGATAATAAGTGGTTGTTATCCATTTTTATTATAACGCACTTACCCTTCAAACTGTGTCAGTTTGTCCCTCTCTCTCTTTCTCTCTTCTTCTCATTCATAAAACAGCAAGTTCCAAAACATTTTGACGAAGAAAATTCATTGTACTTTTTCTTCATCATTATTTAATCACTTAGACTGGGTGGTAGAGAGCCTGTTTCGCTTCTTACAGGTCGGCGTTCAATCCTCGACCATTCATTCAAATTAATGGACACCATTCCTTCACCCCCCTCCTATTCTCAAACCCTTATCCTCATACACCTTCTAAGTACCTTCATCTCGCAATTGGTGTGTGCAATCCTGACGATTTCCTTATCTTACCTTCAACAATATATATATTGAGCTCACTGTTTAAAAAAGCACGGTATTAAAATAATACATCTTCAGAAGGATCCTTCTGAAGATGTATTATTAAATACAAAATTTCGTAAGGAAATTCCTGTTCCAATTCTTCCTTCGTGGTCTGACACTGTCACTTTTCTTCACGTGTTAATTTTCGTGATTTACACACACACACACACACACACACACACACACACACACACACACACACACACACACACACACACTCACACACACACACTCACACATACACATACACACACTGCTACCAAAATATACTAATATATATATATATATATATATATATATATATATATATATATATATATATATATATATATATATATATATATATATATATATATATATATATATATATATTATTAAATATGACCGAAAAAGTAAGATTAATAATTCTAACACGAATTTTCTCAATCTTTCGTACATTTCTTTTTTGGAATTACCTCCAACAGTGAAAAGAAATGTACGAAAGATTGAGAAAATTCGTGTTAGAATTATTAATCTTACTTTTTCGGTCATATTTAATAATATATGTCTACAGCAAAGACTGCTACCAAAAAATATATATATATATATATATATATATATATATATATATATATATATATATATATATATATATATATATATATATATATATATTGACAACAAACTGAGATAGCAACCACCATTCGCTGGCACGCAGATTCATTAAGCAGCTTGTAGAATGCAACTCTAGCCCACTCCCCCTCATCCCCATCCCTTCCCATCCCCTCCGTACACGGTCCAGCGTCCCTGTCGCAGCTATCCTTAATTTTCTGGCTTAATTATTCGACAATAGATCCACTGCTCGCCTAATACCGTCCTGACCTTCTCTACTCACCTGGCTTGTGTTGGCAGCGACCCTCACCCGTAGGTTGACCATCACAGTCGATCCCGTGTAGGACAGATGGGTAAATAGATATTTAGAAATGGATTAGGAAATGGAAATGGATTATTCTTGTATATGGATTAGCAAGAAACCGAAAGACAAATAAAAAAGTAATGAATTAGTTCATCATTTTCAAAGCTTCTTTAATCCTTGTATCATTGTGTAGTCCAACTGGGAGGCCCGAAACCCCATGGGACAATGCACCATCCCATAAAAAAATAGCAGAACCAAAATGAGGACACTAAATATCCAACTGATCTTTTTACATATTAGTTAAACTACTCGTGTAATATTTTTAACTATGAATGGAGAGGCAGGTTAATAGAAATGTAAAATATCTTTTTTTATCTCTCCCTCTCACTTTCTCTCTCTCTCTCTCTCTCTCTCTCTCTCTCTCTCTCTCTCTCTCTCTCTCTCTCTCTCTCTCTCTCTCTCTCTCTCTCTCTCTCTCTCTTTCTCGCTCTTTTGTTCTCTCACTTTTCAAGTAAAGGCTTTAAGCATTCCTATAGAGTTAAAGTTGCAATATTTTGAGCTGAATAAAATGGAATTCAGATGTGGATGTGTGTGAGTGTGTGGCTCCTGACCAAGCTGTGCTTGCGGGGATTGAGCTTCGGTTTTTAGTCCCGCCTGTCAACCGTTAATCAACTGATGCAGAGATTCCTGAGCCCAATGGGCTCTATCACAACTACAATTGAAACTGCGTGAAGTCTTCCTCCACCACATCACTTCCTAGTGCATTCCATTTGTTAACTACTCTGACACTGAAAAAGTTTTTTCTAACGTCTCTGTGGCTCATTTGAGTACCCAGTTTCCATTCGAGTCCCATTTGCGATAGTACCCTATCAGCATCCACCTGTGTCCCCTTGTGTGTGTATCACCCGTGTTAAATAATCTATCCTTGTCTACCCTGTCAATTCCCCTGAGAATCTTGTATGTGGTGATCTCGTCTCCCCGATCTCGTCTGTCTTCCAGCGACGTGAGGTGCAGTTCCCTCAGCCTTTCCTCGTAACTCATGCCTTTTAGCTCTGGGACTATCCTTGTGGCATACCACTGAACTTTTTCCAGTTTCGTCTTGTGCTTGACAAGGTACGGGCTCCATACTGGGGCCCCATACTCCAGGATTGCCCTTACATATGTGGTATACAAGGTTCTGAATGATTCCGTATACTGTGTGTGTGTGTGTGTGTGTGTGTGTGTGTGTGTGTGTGTGTGTGTGTGTGTGTGTGTGTGTGTGTGTGTGTGTGTGTGTGTAAGAGAGAGAGGGGGAGAGGGAGATCTACAACTTTATGCCTCCGCTTTCGAGCCCTTTGTACCAGGCGCGCATTTTACATCCATTGACGTTTAAGTTCTGTGCCGTATTTTTGTTCTTAAAGTTATGGATGAAAGTGGCTTCGACAACTTCTTCTCTCACTGCATTCCACTTGCCGACCACACGCACAGATTACGACTATTTCTCTACAGTTCTTTGACAGAATCGCTTGTTTAACTTGGTTCAGTGTCCTTTTGTCTTAACTACTCAATTCTTTTTCTTTAAATAGGTCGTTTAGGCCCATTATGTCTTTTCCCCCCAACCATACTGTAGTGAGCACTCAACTAGTTTTACTCACCTAAATGTTCTTGCGAAGGTTGAGCTTAGGTTCTCTGGTGCGAATCTTGGGCTTAACTCAATTAATGTCCTGAGCCAATGGGTCTCTGTGGCTCATTTGGGCACTCCGCATCTAACAGCTGCAGCCTCATTCTTTAATATGATTACAAAAAAATTGCCTGCCCTATCAATTCTCCAGATAATTTTATACATGGTATTCTCCTTATGTCTTCCAGTGACATTTCGTATAATACTTTGTAACTCGTATCTTCCACGTCCAGAACTTCTCTGGTGGCACATCTCTAAACTTTCTTAAAGGTCGTTTTGTGTGTGAATGCATAATTAAGGCATTCACAATATCTCGTTATATTCCAGGATGAGTCTGAGATATCTGGCATACACCATGTGAGAACTCACCTTCATGTGCCTTAGCACTTCCGTTCCATTCAGTAACTTTCACTCATACTTTTACTCGTCGTATTGACCTTTTTTTGGGGCATCTGCTTACTCAATTTGCCTCAACAATCTCATCTTGAAGCCCATTCTGTTTGCTGGCAACTCTTACGGTGAAAACGTTCCTGCCCCTGACTTCTCGTCTCTGTCTCAAGCTTCCGCCCGTGTCCTCTGGTCCTACGTCATCTGTCTCAAGCTTCCGCCCGTGTCCTCTGGTCCTACATCATCTGTCTCAAGCTTCCGCCCGTGTCCTCTGGTCCTACATCATCTGTCTCAAGCTTCCGCCCGTGTCCTCTGGTCCTACGTTATCTGTCTCAAGCTTCCGCCCGTGTCCTCTGGTCCTACATCATCTGTCTCAAGCTTCCGCCCGTGTCCTCTGGTCCTACATCATCTGTCTCAAGCTTCCGCCCGTGTCCTCTGGTCCTACGTCATCTGTCTCAAGCTTCCACACGTGTCCTCAGGATCTATTGATTCACACTATTAGCATTGCTCATATCTACCCCCTCTCACTGCTCCATAATATCTTATCACCTATCATTAGATTCCTCCTGATTTACCGTGGTTCAGCGGGGTGAGTTTGACCTCGCTCAAGCCTGTCAGGCGAGAGCTTCATGCTCTTTGTATCTCGGGTCGATCCCCCGATAATCCAAGTGGCTTGGAATCTTCATCATCCTATTCTCTCCTGATACCCTTTCCATGTACTATATAATTATATTGACATGGCCATGCTTTAATATTTAGTTTACCGCCATACCGGTGCTCTAGGAGTTAGTTCTACGAATGTTATATATTGCGTTGTGAAGGCCTTTTCACCTACGTTCGTGAGGTCTGCCTTGATATTAAATTGTTTAGCATATGCCTCAGACGTTATTTTTTTCGTGTACTCCGAAACCTTCTCTCTCCCTGTTTCTGGGAACTGTCTCCCTTTAAATCTGTAATGTGGTCTTCTCTCATTGTCACTCATTCTCATAACTTTGCCGTTAACTTGGTTAAAGTGAAGCAGTCATCTGGCCGTCCATCTTAGGTGTACTTGCCTAATTTGTACATACCTAGTTGTGCTGGCGGGGGTTGAGCTCTGGCTCTTAGGTCCCGCCTCTCATCTCTTAATCAACTGGTGTACAGATTTCTGAGCCTACTGGGCTCTATCATATCTACACTTGAAACTGTGTATGACGTCAGCCTCCATCACATCACTTCCTAATGCTTCTATTTGTCTACTACTCTGACACTGAATAAATTCTTTCTAATGTCTCTATGGCTCATGAAGCAGGTTCTTGAACCAGGTTCTTTCGAAATCATTGGCGATTATTTAATTTTCAGTTTGACTGTGGTTCCTCGTCCTAGTATCATACGTTTAGTGACCTCACGTACAGGCCCAATACTGTGTATACCTTTCGTCCAGGCCCCGTCCTCGGAGCGTCCCTCGTATTGATCCAAACCCACGAGTGATCACTTGTACTGATCCAACACCAAGTGTGTGACCACTTGTATTGATCCAAAACCAAATGTGTGACCACTTATACAGATTCATCCTCTTGAGTCACTAGTCGTTGTGTCTCCACCCCCTGGTGTGTTGTGTCACAATTCTTTCTTGTCTCACCCCTATTTGCAACCATTCCTATTGATCACACCCCCTTCTGTTAGCCTCTCACCCAAACCCTCTATTATACGTATGATCCCTTATCCTGACTCCACCTCTGGTACGACCTGGTTTTCTTGCCATAACCCCCCCCCACCACTACCATCTCTGGTACGACCTCTTTGTCCTGGTCTCTCCTCATATATGACCCCCACATACATCTGACCCCCACTCGATGAATGACCCCTCGTTTTGTGAAGTGATAATTGTTTCTGAATTCTTTCTCCACCTTGGTACAGTTCAACTCTGTTAATACACCTTCGTAATTTAGCTTAAGTCAAGGACTAGATAGGATTGAATGCGTCTATTATGTTGAAGTTTGCATGAGTTTCAGGATCTGTTCATTCTTCCTGAGTATCCGACTCTTAACTGTCTATTCCCGTCTGCGTTTTTTTGTAAAAAAAAAAAAAACATAGATGAGACTAGAGCGGTCATCTTCCCATAAATTTAGGACACGAAACTTGATTGTAAAAATCTTAGGCACGAAAATAAAACTTGTGTAAAGCTTATGGTGACGCAAAAAGTCGAAAATGGTTGTTGTAATTGAGACAGAGGACAAGGAACACAGGAAACATATAATAATGACAAATAATACGGGAAATTAAATTGGATACATAGCAGGAAAGATTTAAAAATCTATGGGACCTAAAAATTGAAACGAAAGCATGTGAAAGAGGAGGAGAAGAGAGCAAATGAGGCCGTGGAGGCGCAGGGGGGAAAGGAAAAGAAGATAATGAATTTTCTGCAATTGGGAATCAAGGAAAACTTATTTTCGGCTTCAACTCTCTCTCTCTCTCTCTCTCTCTCTCTCTCTCTCTCTCTCTCTCTCTCTCTCTCTCTCTCTCTCTCTCTCTCTCTCTCTCTCTCTCTCTCTCTCTCTCTCTCTCTCTCTCTCTCTCTCTCTCTCTCTCTCTCTCTCTCTCTCTCTCATTTTACCACAATTTTTTCTTTAGCATTATCCTTCATCGTCTATTTTTCCTCCTCCTAACATTATTTGCTCCTCAGTCCTCTCCTTATCCTCTGGTCCACTCCTTCCTCTCAACATGCTATCTATCTTGTTATTACGTTCTCCTCTCACTTGCTACCACTCGTCTCACACATCCTCCAACATCTTTCCACACCCTCCAACACCCACCCGCGATGCCCAACTCCCTCCCACATCCTCCAAAACCCTCCCACGTCCTTCAACACCCTCCCACATCCTCCACCACCCTCCCACATCCTAAAATACACTCCCACATCCTCCAACACCCTCCCACATCCTACAACACCCTCCCACGCCCACCGAAAGCATGCCACATAATCCCATGCCTTCTCACATCATACCATCTTCTCCCATAATCTTGCACATTCTCTCTTAATCTCCTACACTCTCCTACACTCTCCCTCGCTCCTCCTTACACCTCACACATTTTTCAACACCCTCCCATATCTTACAACTCCCTCCCACACCTTCCCTTAACCTCTTTCCAAACACCTGCACACTTTCCCACTATCCATACCAACTTACACCTCACTACACCCCTCCCAAATCCCTCCGTTACATTGAATCATTTCCTCACTCTCCCACACGGTATCCAACTATCCCACACACTTACCAACGCTCCCACAACCTTCTCCACTTTCTCCCACAGCCTCCAATAACGTCCTTCGCCTTCATACACCCTGCCACAATCTCCCATACATGCCACACCCTACCACAATCTCCCATACATGCCACACTCTACCACAATCTCCCATACATGCCACACCCTACCACAATCTCCCATACATGCCACACTCTACCACAATCTCCCATACATGCCACACCCTACCACAATCTCCCATACATGCCACACCCTACCACAATCTACTACATCATACAACACTTTCCCCTCAACTTCTCCGCGAACTCACCCATAACCTACAACTCTCCCCTCCCCTCCCCCCCCCACGTTCACACACGTTCCCCCCCCCCCACGTTCACACACGTTCCCCCCCCCCACGTTCACACACGTTCCTACACCCTCTCACACATTCCCTTGTACTTTCACACCCACTTACATCCCATCCTCCCAGCGTCATCCCTTGCTCGGTCACACCCTCACACACTCCCACATCCCCTACCTCCCCTCTCCCACACTATCATCCAATTTCCCTCATCCACCATCACCCTCTCGCCTCTTTCGTCACTCTTCCATGTCCTTACCACTCTTCCACGTATTCCACCATACTTCCCTACTCAGCCACATCTTCTTAAACTTTCCCACACCCACCATCAACCTTCCCACTTCATCTCCCCCATCATTCCACACCCTTTACTACTCTTCCACACCCCCCTCACATACTCCCTCTTACTCCATTAACCTCTCCCACTCTCCCACACCCATTCACCTTCTCCCGCATTCTCCCACACCTTCACACATATACACCCTCTCACTTCCTGGATAATGAATCTTAACCTTTGACCTAACTCAGAGGGAATAAAAATCCCCCAAGTCAATTTCCCAGCCTGCTCATCACCCAGCTCTCTCTCTCTCTCTTCGTTTCTCCTCCCACGCCATCATCGTGCCATTTCTCTTCCTCCTTTGCTTCCATTTATCCGGGCCATTTCTTGCTTTCTGCTTGTAAATATGTATACATTCACTTTCTAGTTTTTCATGTGTGTGTCTGCTCTCACTACACAATTACCTCTCATCTCCTTTCTTTTCACATTTCAGAATCTTCACCATTCTCTCACTCGTCTTCTCACCTGTCAGCACGCTCACTATCCTCTCACCTCTTTTCACTCTTCCTAACTTCGTTTCTCAATCTTCATTCTCCCGTTTCGCTTCATAATTCCAATACATAATTCCATGATAAAATGCAGACTAGAAAACCACAAGTGAGAAAAACGTAATATAAATGATAATAATAATCATCCTTGAAACATAGCATTAAATCTTTTACATGAACGACTGAGTATATATGGGACTACACTACACAGTATTCCTCTACACCTGTCCATGTACGTTGAAAAACTAGACAATCGGCAAAGACACTCGCAGATCTCTAATAAAAGGTTAAGGGATCTTGGTAGCTTAGGTTAGCTACCAAGCACACACATCGTGTCAGCAAGGCGGAAAGTCTGCCCGCTATCATAACTCTGATTATGTTTCACTTTTCTAAGCCTCTCCTCATCGCCTGTACATTTTCATGTTTTTTTTTCCTCTTCCCACAACATCTCCCTTCCCCACCACCCTTCCCTTCTCTACGACCTCTCCCACCACCTTTCCCCTTTCCACCACCTCTCTTTCTCCAACCACATATCACTTACCACCACCCTTTCCCATCTCCCATCCCTAACCTTCCTCCACTCCCCTACCACCTCGCCGTCTCCCACCGCAGGGTCAGAGATGAAGGTTCGAGTTTGAGGAAAATCACAAGTGGAGTCCTCCAAGGATCTACCTTGGGACCCCTACTGTTCCTAATTTATGTCAATGACTCACCCCAGGGAATGAACTCGTCAATGTCAGCAAACAACACAGTTACTGAGACATGCCAAACCCGAGGAGGACTGCAGAACGTTACAGGGATAACCTTGAACAATTCCAGGAGGTGGCAAACAAATGGTTGCAAGAGTTCAAACCCATCAAGTGTAAAACAATGAGGAAGAGATCTCAGCATGACGTGTACTCCAGGGACGTGCTGCAGAAGCCCCGGCGTCCTCTCGCGTAGCCACAACAGACTTTAAACGATGTACTAAAACGCGAGAACCTAACCTAACCAACCCTAACCTATCAACCCAAAGCATAGAAAACGTGAGTGATTCGTGGTACCACGTTATTTGTCCTTGGGGAATTTTGACGTCAATGTGTGATGCCTTAATTGACAAGACTTTTAATGCATTAATTAGCAAGACTCTTAATGCCTTAATTAACAAGACTCATAATGCCTTAATTGACAAGACTCTTAATGCCTTAATTGACAAGACTTTTAATGCATTAATTAGCAAGACTCTTAATGCCTTAATTGATAAGGCTCTTAATGCCTTAATTGATAAGACTCCTACTGCCTTAATTGACAAGGCTGCAGACGTCACGGTCACCTGTCTCTAGCAACGTATTAAAATTTCATGTTTCTTTTCGGTTAGTAAGATCCAATACCTAAAAGATAATCATTAATGCAGGTTGTCGGTTAAACAAGTGGGAAACGCCCGATCTTATGGTCAGTATAGGTAAGGATAAAGAAGATTGACTTAAATGAGCATCATGTTAACCTTATGTTAACCGGGAGTTATGTTGTTGGGAGCCGGTCGGCCGAGCGGACAGCACGCGGGGCTTGTGATCCTGTGGTTCTGGGTTCGATCCCAGGCGAGAAACAATGGGCAGAGTTTCTTTCACCCTATGCCCCTGTTACCTAGCAGTAAATAGGTACCTGGGTGTTAGTCAGCTGTCACGGGCTGCTTCCTGGGGGGGTGGAGGCCTGGTCGAGGACCGGGCCGCGGGGACACTAAAAAAGCCTCGAAATCATCTCAAGATAACCTCAAGATATGTTAAATATTATTTTGTCATGACCTAGGGAAATATCTCGGTAAATTAATAGTTACAAATGTTAAATTTTTGTAGGATCTTTTAGCAGATGACCGAGGTGCAGCTGTCCTTTGCAGTCATTGTTCACCGAGCTCAGATTATGCTGTGTGGACGTGCCCTTGAGAGGCATTAACAATGTTGTTAATGATGTTGATGCTGTTAATGATGTTGGCACCTTGATGCCTGGACACCTGTACACCAGTTCTGTGCACCAGTTGATTGACAGTTGAGAGGCGGGACCAAAGAGCCAAAGCTCAGCCCCCGCAAGCACAACTAGATGAGTACCTGTCAACAACTCGGTCTGGTCTACAGCCAAGTCCTAAAAATGTCCCTTTTTATTTATTATTGTTTTAGTAACTTTTAGTACTGAGATCCGAGACTTTATGATTACTAAGTGGAACAGTTTTCGAAGACCAGACTTTTTACCTTACAGAGTTATGAAAATATGTTGGGGGACATGATCGTGGCATACTCGATACTAGGTGGAATTGGTAAGATGAGCAAGAGCAGCCTCTTTAAGGCGACAGAAAATTGGACTTAAAGACATTAGGCGGAAACTGGAAACGCTGATGAGTCGAAGAAATGTAAGGAAATTTTCCGATCCTGTGGAAAATCCATCTACAAGTTTAAGGCCGCATTCGACCAAGAATTATAATGTGAGAATTATTAATTTAAAACGCAACATGTACATACAAACTAGTAGACACGGGATTCAGTGCTAGACCCCACCTCCCCGAGTCACTTATAGGTAAGTATTGATAGAGACTACACCTCTCCCTCCCCACCACCCTTCCCACCTACTGACCCTCTTCCCTACCACCTCTTCTATCCCCATCCACATATCAACCATACCCACAACCTATTTAACCCACATTACGTCTCTTTCCCTGCCCCTCCACCACCCATCCGCTTCCCACCAAATCTCCTCCCTACTCTTACCATCCTCTCAACCTCCCCAACCACCCTATCCACCACCTCTCCTTCCCCTACGGCCCTTCCCTCTGCACCAGCCCACCTCCCTTCCCCAACCCCAGAACCATCCCCCCCACACCCCCTTCCCGGGATTCACGCTACCATAATATCCCGGCGGAAGGCCTTTAGCACGCATTCCTCTGCCCGTTGCCAGGTGTCTACGTCTACCTGTTGGTAATTAATCGAGGATCAAAAAGAAAACTTAAAACGAAAATTTCCTCGTAACTTTATGAATTTTAATACAAGTTATTGGTATGTAGTTCATCTGCTTGTTCGTATGTGATTGTTTGGCTGTTTGTGCGTGATAATTATTTTGATCACATGGGATTAGTGTACTCTTGAATTTGGGTTAATTTATTAATGGCTTGCGATTTTTTATTTCTTAACACATGTGACTTCTGGATGAAATTAGATATACATGTTTCGATGTCTATATGCTATGTCATTGATATCTGATGTGTTTATATATATATATATATATATATATATATATATATATATATATATATATATATATATATATATATATATGTCGTACCTACTAGCCAGAACGCACTTCTCAGCCTACTATGCAAGGCCCGATTTGCCTAATAAGCCAAGTTTTCATGAATTAATTGTTTTTCGACTACCTAACCTACCTAACCTAACCTAACTTTTTCAGCTACCTAACCTAACCTAACCTATAAAGATAGGTTAGGTTAGGTTAGGTAGGGTTGGTTAGGGTCGGTCATATATCTACGTTAATTTTAACTCCAATAAAAAAAAATTGACCTCATACATAATGAAATGGGTAGCTTTATCATTTCATAAGAAAAAAAATAGACAAAATATATTAATTCAGGAAAACTTGGCTTATTAGGCAAATCGGGCCTTGCATAGTAGGCTGAGAAGTGCGTTATGGCTACTAGGTACGACATATATATATATATATATATATAGAGAGAGAGAGAGAGAGAGAGAGAGAGAGAGAGAGAGAGAGAGAGAGAGAGAGAGAGAGAGAGAGAGAGAGAGAGAGAGAGAGAGAGAGAGAGAGAGAGAGAGAGAGAGAGAGATTTACGTCAGAGACAGACAATTTAAAACATTTAAAATTGATGAGATCAAAGTACTATGCTTTTATTTGCATTTTGTGCTATGTTATGAGATTATGAGGCACATTAGCTCCGTTAAGCCCACACACACACACACACCTAATAGTATATGTGTGTGTGCGTGTGTGCGTGTGTGTGTGTGTGCTTAACATCAGGGATGGTCAATCGTGCCTCACAGGTTTAAGACAATTCTAGGATCAGCCGTCAAAAATTATGCAAGAAGGAGAAGGATAGGCAGACTTCATTTTCTTGGACTGTCACAAAGCCTTTGACATAGTACCCCATAAAAGGCTGACACAAAAGTTGGAGCAACAGGATGGTGTAAAATGTAATACTCCAGTGGATAAGGGAGTATCTAAGCAACAGGAAAGTGTGGTTCAAGAGTCTAAGCAACAGGATGAGTCCAACTTTGTACTTGGACTCATCTTGTTTCTTATATATGTAAACGATCTTCCAGAGGGTATGAACTCATTCATCTCCATGTATGCTGATGATGCAAAAATTATGAGAAGAATCAAGGCAGATGAAGCTAGACAGAGACTACATGACAACCTGGACAAACTAGAGGATATTTTTAGAAAATGACTACTACCTAGGAACGTGTAAAGTAATTAAATTAGGCGAAGGAAGCTGGAGGCTGAACACAAGGTACCATCTTGGAGGTGAAATCCTGCAAGAGTCAAATAGAAAGATCTGGGGGTTGATATCACAACGAACCTGTCCCCAGAAGCCCACATCAAAAAGAATAGCATCAGCTGCATGTGCTAAACTGGCCAACATAAGAACTGCCTTTAGAAACTTGAGTAAGGAATCGTACAGACCAATCTCCAGACCATTGTATACCATTTATGTCAGACCAATTCTGGAGTATGCAGCTCCAGCCTAGAGTCCATCCTTAGTTAAAGAAAAGAAAAAAGTTAGAGAAGATTTAGAGGTATGCCACCAGACTACTAAAACTGAGAGGTATGAGCTACGAGGATTGGCTACGGGAGCTAAACCTCACGTCCCTGGAAGACAGAAGAGAAAGGGAAGACATGATAACCAATAATTATATTACATGTATTGTATTGTAATGTTAGCAGTATTTCTGCTAACATTACTTCTTGTTGATGTTAGTGTTCGATTTACCTTGTGTTGAACAATATATACTGATTTGTCTATGAATCCTATTCGTAATGACATTCAGATCCACTATAATGACAAAAAATGGCAATTTGATCATTGTCCAGCTATTATAAATTGTATATGCTACGTACCCTGCCAGGATCTCCATCTATTATTTTATTCGTTTTAATAGCCTACTTTTTTTAATAACTGTAAACATGAATGCCCCTAATAATTCAAGCTAATTTGTTATCCCTTTATTGAGCTTTATTTTTCAAGATGTATACGAATATTTATTTTGATTATCGATTTAAACAATTTACCCGGGACAGAAGTCAGGGTGAACGGCTCTACTCTCGCTACCCTTCATAGCACCGGCACCTGCTTCCTATAAAAACTAGTCTATTTTACTGACCTTTTCTTTACGGGCTCTCCATAGCCTGTGCTACTTGGACATTTCGTTCTGAGTAGCTAAATCTAAAACAACAATAACACTGACTTTCTCGCCGAACCTGAAATACCAATAAGAGCCTGAGACAACTATAGTTATATGTTAGTCTTTATATATATTGTAGTGATGATAATTATAAGACGAAAGACGGGTAGAGTGTGGAGGACTAAGAAAGGGTAATTTACAGTTCTAAAGGTCTGAAAATATCTATAAAGATCGCCATGGGAAAGTGAACTCAGGGAAAAATAATGCATAAAGTAATGGAGCAACAATGTGTAAACTTGAAGAAACCAAAGGATAGTTAACACCGCCCATTAGAGACAAAGTAATCAATAAGAGAATTTCAAATATTGTTTCACAGGAAATGCCTCATGTCTGAAGGAAACAAAGAGCCGTGGATGAATTACAAAGAGCACCTAACAGAGCTGAATTACACTGTATATAAATAAGGAACGTGTACACAAGATTTGGCAGAACGATGAAGAAGCCCCCCACCACCACCACAGCCTACACATACCTCCCACCCTACGCCACACGCCCCCTCATATTAAGTGGGGGTATGTGGCGTAAGGCAACTGGCAGCCAAAACTTCCAAGTTCACTCCCACCTGTCAACCCAACACACACACCCTCAATAGTACACTCACATCCCGAATCTACCAACGTATCATTTTCATGACACTCCGTCACTCTCTCTCTCCCCCTCTCCCTCCCTCTCTCACTCTCTCTCCCTCTCTCTCTCTCACTCTCTCTCACCTCATACAGACCCTTCACGCGTCCATTCCAGGATTTTAATTAAGTGAAAACTTTTACTAAAGAAGACCTCGCCTGGAAGCTGCAGCATTCATCTTAATGTTTTAAAATCTTGTTAGATCATAGGTTTATAGTGCTTAAGTTGCTTGCTACTGAAGGCTGAGGATCTAAATCTCTTGTCTTACCAGGATGTGTTCGTGTTACGATATTTGGAACAATTAAATCACTGTATAAAATATTGTTATATCAATGATAAATTGAGCATTCGTTTTTTTGTATTCTTATATGCATGTAATTTACATCCATTTCGTGTGGCGTCTTTAAACGTCTAGCTTATGTAATCTGTTACGCGTGAACTATTTTTTTGTATGTATATGTAAATGCATATGATCTATATATGACTGAGATTCTTATAATAACCAACTTTCCGTATACAGTTAATATTTTATTTTTTATATGAACCCTCTTGCGATTGTGTCCGTCCTCCTGTTTCCCCGTACCAAGTTTCATTAATTTGCACTTGTTAGAGTTTAAGTCTTAGTAGCACCTTGAGGGATTACACATTAATTTTGTACAAGTTCACCTGTCATTTCTTCCAGAGTATTTATCTTTGTTATTTTTTCACCATTAGCTGAGACAGAGGAGAATGAACCTGATTGGCTCTTCATATTGCTTAGGAATACTATTGGCCCCGGTAATTATCCTCGTGTCACGCATACCGCTACTCTCAGGTCTCTCCTTTCAGTGTGACTGTCTTATATTGTAGAGGCATTCCTGTATTCAACGGAGAACCTTTCCAATCACTCGATTCTGCCTGTTTCTTCCTTTTGTGCACAGGTCTCATGTGTGGCATAGTATCGAAGGCTTTCTGACAGTCCAAACATATTCCATCCACCAACCTTCGTCTGTATTGTCTGATCTCAGTCGTCCGTTCATAGAATTCAATCAAGTTAGTGAGGCTCTCTGATACCCCTCGCTGCTCTCTGCAGTTCTTTTGATCTTGTAGTTTTTCATTCCCACGTGCCAATACAATTTTCTTCTTTATATCTATGGTTAAACCAAGAATTAGTCCAGTTCCCTTAATTGTTCTCCTTCCAAACGGAGAAGGGCCTCGCAGCATTTCTCCCTTGAAAAGTTTGTATAATTTCTTGTGAAAGTTGTTTTCACATGATATCTTTGACAAAAGGTCGCTCATTTCCCTATACTTTCCTCTTTGATATACCTATCACTTACCTCCTGGCCTTTTTTTCTGAAGCGTGTATCCGTAACTCAACATGATCCTGAAATGTTCTTACACATTGATCTCTCATTCTTAAGGAGAGAAAGAGAGAGAGAGAGAGAGAGAGAGAGAGAGAGAGAGAGAGAGAGAGAGAGAGAGAGAGAGAGAGAGAGAGAGAGAGAGAGAGAGAGAGAGAGAGAGAAGGGGGAGGGTGAAAATTGACTTCTGTTATGATTGATTCATTAAGTACAAACATCAGGTATTGTCAGATTGGTTCGTCATCGCCTGTCATTATTGTGGGTCTACTGGCGTAAAGTTGTTCGCTTCTTCCGTGAAGTTAACTCTGTGTGTGTGTGTCGGTTCGCATATGGAATTCCCTATTCTCCAAATCAAATTTGACTCTGAAGCTCCTCGTCGCTATGAGGAGAGATCCAATGCTGTCGCTGCTGAGGCAGTTCATTCCAAGATATTGATGACTGACCAAATGTTTCTGTCATAGTCCGGCCTGGGCCTCGTGGAGGATTGTGTATCACTGCGACTGTTATCTTAGACCCCTTTCTATTGTTATGATTCCTACGGTACATAGTCAAAGAATCCTCCACTACCTAAGACTGATTGATATCCAGTTCTAATTTCTGGTTGCCACGTGCAGTGACTCCGGAATCTTGTTTATATATATATATATATATATATATATATATAATATATATATATATATATATATATATATATCTATATATATATATATATATATTTTTTACAAAATCATCTTTTAATAGAATTGTTTAATGCGAAGAAGTTGTCCACTCGTCTGTGTATTGAGGGCAGGAAAAATATCTCAACTTTAAGATCAATTTACACAAACGGTTCATCAAAGGTGGATGATCAAAGGTGTCGAGGCAACAATGATGAAGTAGTTTATTTAACAAGACATATCACACACATATAAACACACACACACACACACACACACACACACACACACACACACACACACACACACACACACACACACACACACCCAGAACTAAGAGGCATGAGTTACGAGGAAAGGCTGCGGGAAATGCACCTTACGACACTGGAAGACAGAAGAGTAAGGGGAGACATGATCACAACCTACAAAATTCTCAGAGGAATCGACCGGGTAAACAAGGATAAACTATTCAACACTGGTGGGACGCGAACAAGGGGACACAGGTGGAAACTGAGTACTCACATGAGCCACAGAGACGTTAGAAGGAACTTTTTTAGTGTCAGAGTAGTTAACGGATGGAATGCATTAGGCAGTGATGTGGTGGAGGCTGACTCCATACACAGTTTTAAATGTAGATATGATAGAGCCCAGTAGGCTCAGGAATCTGTACACCAGTTGATTGACAGTTGAGAGGCGGGACCAAAGAGCCAAAGCTCAACCCCCGCAAGCACAAATAGGTGAGTGAGTAGGTGAGTAACACACACACACACACACACCACACACACACACACACACACACACACACACACACACACACACACACACACACAAACACAATTCTATTAAAAGGTCATTTGGAATGAATATATATATATATATATATATATATATATATATATATATAGATATATATATATATATATATATATATATATACATTATATATATTGTATATATATTGTGACAATAATCTCCTTCAAGAGATTGAGCCTGCTCTTCCCTCCACAAACACGTCGTTGAAATTATATAAAACGACTATGGAAGACATGTCCAACAACAACAACACCAGCAAGGCTTGCCAGGGAGAGCAAAACGTATGCAGCAGCCACCTGTTCGGACTCAAACACCAAAAATACATGTTGATCGCTACCGGCTCCGCTGATTGGTCGCCGGTCTGGCTGTACCTGCACTCGCCCCCCCATACTACTTGATGTCTGGGGGCCCAAACCTCTACCTCAGAATGTTCAGTGCTCTCGTTGTCACACTCCTCCCGGCTAGGACGCTAGCGTGTAATGAGAGAAGTGGTGGCTTAAAGCCAATATTCCAACACTCCCATTTACTTTGTATTGCACTTCTTGTTATTTTGCCTTAACGTAACTTTTCATTGTGTCATCTAATTATTTCTTATTATTTTGATTGATTTTATTATAAGAATTTGTTTGTGCATTTTATTCATGTTTTGATTTAATTAACGTAATTAAAATTTCATTGTTAAAATTTACTTGTGTTTTGTGTGTCTTCTCCTTACCTTACCACAGACGAAGTTCCAGTTTTTCTATTTTTTTTTATAACTATGTGACGAGGCCATACCCCTAGCCTTAAACAGCCGAACACCAACGCGTTACCGTCACAACAATATATATATATATATATTTATATGGTTCCGGGGTCACTGCACGAGGAAACCAGAATTTAGAACTGGATATTCAATCAGTCCCAGGAAGTGGAGTAGTCTTTGACCATGTACCATAGGATACCCTGACACGGCCATGTTTGGAAAATGTGTAATTAGCAGTTAAAGTAAAAGAGAGGATGAGGCCAGTCCATAGACACACAGGCAGAGAGAGAAAGAGAGCAAGTGAGAAACAGAAATTGTGATAACAATATTGAATGATAAGTAGTAGATAGGTCAATTCATGGATAGGTAGAAATGCAGAAGAATCCTAATACATACAAGCACAGAACAAGAGAGATAAATCGTTCCTGGCAGGATGTTTCATTTCAACAGCTTTCAACAGGAGGGAAAAATTCATTGATCTTGTGTACATAGCCCACTGTGAAAAATCTGTTTCAAGGTGTTTTCTCCTTCCTAGTGAGATTTTATTTCTTGGGGAATTTCCTTGCGCTCCAGGACTTTCTTTAAGTATTAGTCCAACGAAGGCACCGGCCGAAGGCATCTTTGCCTCAGTTTTGGAAAGAGATCTTGAAGGCACTTGAAGGTTGTCGACTCCTTACCTAGAGCTGTGAC